>PVLA01005636.1:0-124629 GCA_004027455.1 Hydrochoerus hydrochaeris
GTGGATGGACTAGGACGCGGCATGGACAGAAAAGGGCGCCGCATCCAGACCCTACCACCTGCCTAGGGCATTTTCCCCATCTGTTTGCATGGCATCTGATATGAATTGATTTTGTTGCTGTGTAAAGACAGATTTTCAAACCAATGTTGAAGCTGATTTCCTCGTGACTGAATTCTAAGAAGTTTTCGAAGGAAACTAGAATTCTCAATTCTTTGAAGGATGGAAACTATTTCAGTCCCTCATACTAGACAGAACAATAACACATTTCTTATAGAAAAACTGAACTTATATTTGTGAAGAACCTACACTATGCTGGGTACTATGTACACAACTGTTTATTTAATGAAAACTGACCTAGACATCCCTCTATTACCTCCACTGTAGACAGGGAGGAGGAAGTTTGACTTTGCTGAGGCCCTAAAACTAACGTATTTGGAGACAGGCTGCCAGTTGGTAAGTGGATAAATCCAAAGCCTACTTCTTTCTACTATATCACCTTGGTCTGTGGTCTGATGTATAGGCATCCACCTGGAAGTCTGGTAGAGAGGAGAACTCAACTGCAGGTGCTACTCAGTGCTGCTGAGTCAGAATCTGCATTTTGATGATTCTAAGGGTATTCATGTGCATATCAAACCAGACATTAATAAACTGTTCTGAAAATAGCCTCATACATTTATCTCAAATGAGAATAACAATACTGGGCTAGGAGGTAGCTCTGTGGTAGAGAACTTGCCTAGCATGTGTGATACCCTGGGCTCAATCTCCAATACCACATAAATAAAATAAACCAAAAATATCTAAAAAATTTCTGCTGACATTTATGGAGTGCTCACAATGTGCCAGATTTATCTGTTTATTTATTCATCCACAATAACCCTGTTAGAGTTGTGGAAACGGGCTTTAGAATTTAAAGAACTCCATGCTCACACAGCTAGTAAGGGGCATGGTTGAATTTGGTCTGATTCTGGAGCCTGGATTGTAAACCATTATCCACATACATTACTCCAAACACTGAATCCAAACATTTTGTTTCATCTAAATGATGCAAATTAGTTGCTCATATTATTTGATCTATCTTTAATACTTTTTGATCTAACACTTAGGTTTGATGGTATAAGACAGAATCTGAAATGTAAGACTCAATATCATATTGCTGTCATTTAAAACAGATTTTTTTAGAACCAGTATATCCGAATAAGAATATATCAGATGACAAATTATAGCAGTTTGTCACTTACCAATAGATGAACTGAAATGTAAGATGAGACTGACTCTTCAAAACAATCCTCAGATTTATCAAGGAAATATCAGAAAGAATATTCCGCTCCTCAATTCTACTTTCATGTTACTAAGTAATCCAACTTTATGTTTCCCTGTGCATTTCACTTGTCCAATAAACCACATTGATTTTACAGGTTGTTACATTTCCATTCATTCCCCATTTTCCAGGAAAGGATATGGACATTGTGCTGAGAAGCTCAATTTGAAGTGACAGGCAATTCCAAATATTAACTTATCCTAGATTTAAAAAAATAATAGTTTTTATAGACTATGTTTACAATACATAATGATTACCTTCATTATGGGGAGCTGATAAATGTAAATAACACATCCTATTTTTTTTTTAGGTCCCATTCTTCTCCTCTCCTTTTATTTATCTCTTGGCCCCTATTCCATTTGCAAAAGATCTCTGTTTCCTATTATCTTTTATTTTGTTCTTTAAATTATTTATACTTTGAATTTCTCATAGAAGAGGTACCATTTGACAATTAGGCTTGAATGTCTTTATTCAACTTAACATTATGGTGTCAAGGAGCATCCATTTTCTTACGAATGACTCAATTATATACTTCTTTATTGCAAAATAATACTCTATTGTATATAAATACCTGACTTTATTTATTCATTCACTGATGGTTGTTTTTGAGATTTAGCTATTGTGAGTTGTGAGCTATAAATGTTGGTATGCATGTGTAATATGATGTCTTTAGCTCTTTTTGGAAGACAACAGAAGGAGAATAGCTGGGCAGAATGGAATTTCTAGTTTTAGTTTTTTATGGAATCTCCACACTGATTTCCACAGTGATTGCAACAGTTTACATTTCTACCAACAATATAGGAGAGTTCCTCCTCCCCCCACAATCATTACCATGCAACCTTAGCAACATTTGTTATTATTTGATTTCTTGATGGTAGCCATTCTTTCTGGAGTAAGATGGACTCTCAGTGTTATTCTTGACTAAAAAAAATTCAGTAGAACAGTAGTATACTGAATGCATAGTACTCGTGAGGCTGTGAGTTCTATATCCAGCACCAAAAAAGAAAAATGTAAACAATAATCAAAGAGAATTATTTTTCACTGATACATTTCTAAGTCAATAAAAAAAGGTTTTTTTGGTGAAACTTAATTCTGAGGGACACTTGCAAGTACTTACACATACATACACAAGGACTTTTTAAACAGGTGAGAGAATTTCACTTTTATATGTAGAATTAGCAGAAATTCTGCTTTTTAAAAAAAATAGTTTGGTGTTTTGTTTTTGTTTTTTATACAGAGTCTTGCTATATAGTTCAGGCTGATCTTGAACTGATTATGTAGCCCAGGCTGGCCTCAAACTTGTGATAATCTTCCTATTGCAGCCTCCAACACAACTATGCCCAGCTTCTTTCTGGTGTTTTCTACAAGGGAAAAAGCTACTGTCTTGGTTACTTTTCTCTCATTGTTGAGACAAAATACCTGATGCCCAAAATGAAGGAAGAAAAGGTTTATTTATCTTATTATAGTTCTTGGAAGTTTCAGTCCATACTCAGCAGGCTCCAAGGCAGGGTGGCGTGGCTGAGGGGCACCCATTCGTGGAAGGCACAAGTGACAAGAGTGAAAAGAGCAAAAGAAGGAAAGCAGGCCTCCCTCCCATATATATATGGGAGCACTTGGGAGCCATTTCCAAAATATATATATTTTTGGTACCAGGGATCAAACTCACGACCTTGTGCTTGCCAGGTAGGTGCTTATGCCACTGAGCTAAATTCCTGGCCCCCTCCCTTATATTTTATGCTGGCTCCATGACTGCATGAGGCTTTGGGGGGATACTTAAACAAACCATAACATTTCACCTCTGGCTCCCCAGACTCATGTACAACCTTTACTTAAGAGACATTTAGTCCATTTCCAAGTGTTGCTAAAGTCCTGTCAGTTTCAGCATTGCTTAAGTTCAAGTCCCAAGTCTCTGTGGAGATCTAAGGTAAACTCTTTATCTGTAACTCCCTGTATAAATTGAAACAAAGTTAAACATTTCCAACATTCAATGACAGAAGATAAACATTACCATTCCAAAGGTTATAAACAGGGGGATACAAAGGATTGAGACCAAGGGAAGTCCAAATCCAGCAAAACATTAAGTCTTGGAGTTCAATGCTCAGCATCTGAAGCAATATGGTTGTGAGCTCCAAAGGACTTGAGTGACTCCACCGACACAGCACTTCCAGGGGTTTTAGCTCCCACAGCTCCTCTCTTAGGCTGGCTCTGCTCAATCCTTGCAGGTTTCCTTAGACAATCCACACTCCTGGCTTTTTTAAACTTCTGGGTTCTCTACTGCACCTTTGGCTTCACACTCACAGCTTCACACACTGCCCTTTTAGGGGTGCTCTGCCTGGCCTCCCAGGCTCTCTGAAATCAGGGTGGAAGCCTTTTTAACATCAGAACTTGTGAATTTTCCAGTGAGCCTAAAACCAGCACTAGTGGATGCTACCAAGGTCTATTGCCAGCTGGAGCAGTAGCCAGGCTTTCCTCTCTCTTGGCTGTAGGGGTCAAGTGCCTGGATTGCTGAGCACTCTGAATTTGACTGTAAGGAACAATTTTTCTGTGTTACTGCCATTTGGAACCTGGTATGGCCACTGTCATTTTGGAACCTCCTATGGTCTCTGCCTCCATTATGGAGCATTCTGTAGCTTTCTCCTCCAAGCTAAGTCTTTGAGGCTGCAAAGGGTGGAGACCCATCTTGTTTCCCGTGATGTCCCCAGATCATCTTTCTTATTTTCCTGTTCCTTCTCAGCAATGGAGATCTTAGCTCTATCTTTACAATCTACCGCTTTACTTGAGCTTTCTTTCTCACCAAACTCACAATGTTTTAAATCACTCTGCTGAGCTCTTTGTTCTTGATTTGTAACATAAATCTGGCTAAAAGCCCCTAGCAATAGCCAAGCCACTACCTCAACATTTGACTGCCTTGAAATTTTTTCTGCCATATTAATCAGTCCACTGCCCTTAATTTCGGTTTCAGGCAAAGTCTCTGGACATGAGCAAAATGCAGACAAACTTTCTGCCCAAGCCATAACACATCAACTGGAGTCTGACAACCAGTGCAGTCATTCTTCCCAGCAGAAAGCTCCTAAGCCTGGTCTTTACCAGCAGGCTTTTTAATAGCCTTCTGGTCTCTGAGATCTGACCAGAATTCCCCATATAGAACAGCCTACACTGTTCTAGGGCTACTCCTTCAGGAAACATCTACACACCTTTCCAAATTCTTCCCACAAGCCATTTCCAAAGACTCTTGAGCCACATGGTCAGGTACAGTCACAGTAATGACCGTATTCCACTGGTACCAAATTTTATCTTGGTTACTTTTCTCTCATTGTTGAGACAAAATACCTGAAGCTCAAAGTAAAAGAAGAAAAGATTTATTTATGTTACACTTTTTGGAGATTTCAGTCTGTACTCAGTGGGCTCCCAGGCAGGGTGGTGTGGCTAAGGGGCAGTAGTTCATGGTAGCTGCAAGTGATAAGAGCAAAAAAGCAAAAGAGGGAAAGCAGGCCTCCTTCCCTCTCTTATATTGTTTTCTGGCTCCATGACTACATGAGGCTTTGGGGGGACACTTAAACAAACTACAACACTCACCAATAAAGTCTCTTTCTCCATGAATATCCATAGAAAGAACTAGATTCCTGAAAAGACAAATAGAAATCTAGGAGATTAAAAATTCTATTGGAAGTGCACACAGCAGAGAACCAATGTAAAGATAGAAAATCAGATTTAGAAGAAAGGGTTGGGCTTGGTGATCATCAAATGAAAGAATTCTTAAAAATAGCAAGGAGATTGGGTGTGGCAGTGCATGCCTGTAATCCTAGCACTTGGGAGGCTAAAGCAGGAAGATTGCTATGAGTTTGAGGACAGCCTGAGCTACATAAATGAGTTTCAAGGTTAGTTTGCACTACACAGTAAGACTCTGCCTAAAACAGACAAATGAACATCCAATCAAAAAAATAGCAAGGGAAGCTATGTGTGGCAGTGCATGTCTGTAATCCCAGCACTCAGAAGACTGATGCAGGAGGATCATTGTAAGTTTGAGACCAGCTTGGGCTACACAAAGTGAACTCAAGTCCAGCCTGAACTGCATAGCAAGACTCTGTCTCAAAAAAGGCAAAAAAAAAAAAAAAAAAAAAAGCAAAGGAATATGAAAAGTAATCTAACTGCTGTTAGATGATGTAAAGAAGACTAATGTAAGATTAATTGGAATCAATGAACAGTCAGAAGAGCATAAAAGGCATAAAAAACCTGTTTACAAAAGTAATAGCAAAAAACTTTTCAAGCTTGGAAAAAGAATTTGACACACAGATAAGTAAGGCACATAGACTCAAAGAGCCATGATCGGAAAGAAAACTACAAAATAATATAAAAGGCATATAATAGTCAAGATTCCAGAAATTTAACACAAGAATAGAATATTTAATAGCTGTTAGAGAAAAGGAAAAAAATTACCCATAAAGGGAAGCCCATCAGAATCACAGCAGACTATTTGACACAAACCCTTAAATCAAAGAAAATTTGGAGTGAAATATTTCAAGCCCTAAAAGAAAACAAACCCTAACCCAGATTGATGTATCCTGAAGAGCTATCTTTCAAAATTGATGGATAAATAAGATACTTCTATGATAAAGAACACCTGAAGAAATTCTTGAGCACTAACCAAGCACTCCAAAAATTCCTGTAAGATATTCTAGAAAAAGAGAACAATTCCAAGAATCCCAGTAGAATGAATCCACCAGGAAGGGGAAGCAATTAAATAGAAGGGAAAGGCAATCAACAATAAGAAAATAATATAATGACAAAGATAACTCAGTGTGAATGGTCTCAATTCACTGCCATCCCCAAAATAACAGATTATCAGATTAGATCAAGAAACAAGATCCAGCACTGTGCTGCATACAAGAAACATGTTTAACTCAAAAAGAAAGAAACTGAAAGTCAAAAGATGGAAAACTACTACATGTGACAGGTACACAGATAAAAGCAGTTGTGTAGCTATTCTATTTGCAGAGATAGTGGATTTCAAACCAAGACTGAAAAAATCCATGCAATTAGGAATGAAAAGGGTCAAATTGAAATAGATCTTGCAAAAATTTAGACCATGTATACCTACTTTGAAAACCTGTACTCTAATAAGATGCAGAACAGACAGATTCCTAGATATATCTGAATTACCAAAGCTGAATCAAGAAGATATAAAAATTATAAACAATCCAATATTAGTCAGTGAAATTGAAGTAATAGTAACAAAAATTACCAACAAAGAAAAGCTCAGGACCGTGGTGGGCTCCCTGCTGAATTTACAAGACCTTTAGAGGAGATTTAATATCACTACTTAAACTCTTTAATAAAAGTGAAAAGGAAGCAATACATCCAAAGTAATTTTTAGAAGTAAGCATTAACCTGATACCCAAACCAGAGAATGATCCAACCAAAAAAAAAACAGAATTATAGGACAATCTCCTTAATGAATATAAGATAATACAAAAATCCTCAAGAAGATACTGATTAAAACAATGCAGAAAAATCATCAAAAAGGTTATACACTATAACCAAGTAAAGTGCATTCCAAGGATACAGGGATGGTCCAACATATGCAAGTGAATAAATATAACACATTACATTAATGGAACTAAACAAAAACCATGTGATCATATCGATAGATTCAAAAAAGGCACTTGACACAAGTCTAACATCCATTCATGATTTAAAATAAAACCCTAAAGAAAGTTATAAAACAAAGTCTTTATCTCAATCTGATAAGAACCATTTTTGAGAAACCAACAATCAATATCACACTAAATGGTCAATAACTGAAAGCTTTCTCTAAAATGAGGACCAAGACAAGGATTCCCACTACCACCACTCCTGTTCAATATAGTTCTGGAAGTATTAGCCCAAGCTATTAGACAGGAGAAAGAAATAAAAGGAATATGGATAAGAAAGGAAAATTTATAATATCATTATTGCTGGTGACCTGATACTTTACATAGAAGACTCCACCAAAAGATTCCTACAATAAAAAATTTGGCAGTATAGCAGGATACAAAATCAGCACTCAAAAATCAGTAACATTCCTGTGCACAAATAACAAATTCTTTAAGAGAGAAACTAGTGAAATAATACCTTTCACAATAGCATGAAGAAAAATGAAATACTTAGGAATCATCTAACAAAAGAAGTGAAAGAGCTATACATTGAAAACTATACTACTCTTAAAAAGGAGATTGGAGAAGATATAAGAAAATGGAAATATAGTCCCTTTGCCAGCAAATAAATATATGAAAAAAAGGCTCAATATCACTGGTCATTTGAGAAATGCTAATTAAAACAGCAGAGATTCCATCTCACTCTAGAAAGAATGTCTATCGTCAAGAAATCAACCAAAAACAAATGCTACCGAGGCTGTGGGGAAAAGGAACACTTCTCCATTGTTGGTAGGAATATAGAATAATGTAATCACTATGGAAATCAGTACAGAAATCCCTCAAAAAACTAAAACTAGAGATCCCATTTGACCTAGCTATTGGCATTTTCCCAAAAGAGTTAAAAGCATCATAACAGAGTAATATATGAATATTCATGTTTATAGCAGCACAATTTATAACTAAATCCTGAAAATAGCCCATATGCCCATCAACGGATGAGTGGATAAAGAAAATATGGTATTTATATGCAAAGGAGTACTACTTTTCCCTAAAGGATAAAATTGAGTCATTTGTAAGAAGATTGCTGCACCTCAAGACCATAATCCTAAGTGAAATAAATCAGACACACAAACTTAAATATCACATTACTTCTTTTGTGTAAAAAACCCAAATGGTAAATAAGGAACATTAAGGAGGATAGATATTGGGAAGTAGGAACGGCATGTTCAAATGGGAAGGAGAACAATGGTGGGCATAGAGGAAGGAAAGGAAGAGAAAAGATACAAAAAGAATAGAAAGAGAAGAATGAGAACAAAGCTTTGTAAATGGGAGGGGAAGAGGAGGAGAATGAGAAGAAAAAAGAATTAAGATATATTATGTAGAAGTATAGATTCCCTATGATGAATGTGATCATTATGTATGGCAAATATGTGCTAAAGAAAAAATAAAGATTAAAAAGATAAATGGCCATACTTCCACTATAGATTTAATGCAATATCAATCAAAATACCAATAGCATACTTCATAGAACTAGAGAAAATGATTTTAAAATTTATATGGAACCAGAAGATAATTGCAAAAGCTTTCTGGGTAACAATAGCAAAGCAGGGGGGCATCATAATCCTGGATTTGAAGTTATACTACAAAGTTACCATATAAAAACAACATGGTACTAGCAAAAACAAAAACTAAAAAGCAGACACAAAGATCAATGGAATATAACAGAAGATGCAAAAACAATTCTCAGCACACTCAGCTACCTTATTTTTGATCAAAGGCCAAGATACCTTCACTGGAAGAAAGATAACCTCTTTAATAAACGGTGGTGGGAAAACTGGTTTCCACACGCTGAATATTGAAGCTAGACCTGTATCTCTCACCTTGCACTAAACTAAAATAAAAATGGATCAATAATCTAATTATAAAAACAGAAACAATCTGCTGGAAGACAGAATAGATAAAATTCTAGAAGACATAGGTACAAGCAAATACTATGGCCAAAATCCTGATCACATAAGATATATGACAAAAAATCAACAACTGGGGTTACATTAAATTAAAAATCTTTTGTGCAGCAAGAGAAACCACTAACAGGGAAGAGACAATTCACAGAATGGGAAAAATATTTACCAACTACTCCTCAAAGAGCTAATATCTAGAATATATAAAGAACTAAAAGAAAAAAGAAAAAATCAGACCCACCAAATTTAAAGACCCAATCCAAAAATGGGCATCTGAAATGAAAACACTTCTCAGATGAAGAAGTACAAACAGCAAATAAATATATGAAAAGATGCTCAATATCACTGGTCATTTGAGAAATGGAAATTAAAACAACTCTGGGATTCCATCTTACTCCAGAAGGAATGGCTATCATCAAGAAATCAACCAATGACAAACGTTGACAGGGCTGTGGAGAAAAAGGAACCCTTTTCCACTGTTGGTGGGAGTGTAAATTGATACAACCACTATTGAGAGTCCTCAAAAAACTGTAAGTAGAGGTCCTATTTGACACAATTGTTCTCCTTCTAAATATGTTTCCAAAAGAGTTAAAAACATCACCTGTGAAATGTACATATCCATGTTTATAGCAGCAGACTTTATAATAGTCAAACCTTGGAAACAACCTATAATGCCTGTCAACAGATGAATGGGTAAAAAAAATGTGGTACTTAGAGGCCCGGATTTAGCTCAGCAGCCTAAGCGCCTGCCTTGCAAGCACCAGGTCATGAGTTTGATCCCCGGTACAAAAAAAAAAAAGTACTTATATACAGTGGAGTAGACTCTGACCTAAAAAAGGATAAACTTCAGTCAATTTTAGATAAATGGATATATTTCAAGAATTTAATTTAAGTGAAATAAATGAGACACACAAATTTAAATATCATATTTTTCTTGCGTGAGAAAACCAAAGGGTAAATAAGGAGCAAAATACAGGAAAGGTATTGGGAAGTAGGAAGATCATTTTCAAACGGGAAGGAGAACAAGGGAGGGGGGAGGGGAAGGAAAGGAACTGAAAAGGGATTCAAAAAAGAAAGAAAAAATGGAAATAAAGATTTTATAAATGGGAAGGGGAAGTGAGGTTGATGGGAGGGGAGGGGAATGGGGAAAAAAATAATTAAGATATATTATGTACAGGTATAGATTCCCTATGGCGGATGTGATCATTATGTATGGAAAATATGCACTAATAAGAAAATAAGAAAGGGGGTGGGGGAGAAGCAAAACAGAAAAGAAAACCTGTTTTTTTTTTTTTTTTTGTACCTGGAATCGAGCACAGGACCTTGCTCTTGCCAGGTACACACTTTGCCACTGAGCTATATCCCCTGGCCACCTATTTCTACTTTTACTTTTTAGGTATTTCTGTTTCTTTGCATTAAGATCTGAAGTTGTGTGAGTGCTCATCTGATAGAAATTCCAAGGTGAGCAGCAGGAGACATGTTGTTTCTGTAATTAGAAAGATGAAGGATTAAAAAAAAAATTAGACATCTATCATTTCATTCATTCTAAAGAGGCACTCAGAATAAGATAAACATGACCCGAAAAAAAACAAAAGCAAGGACTTTGGATGTCTGCTTTCCCTGGCTGTCTCCTGAGAGTGGACACAGGCATGATTGCCAAATCTAGCATTACCATTTTTTCTCAAATGTCAGGGATGTTGTGGGGAAGAGGAAAGAAAGTCAGACACTGTGCAGAGCACAAGGCTGTTTAAATCTTGGGGGTTCTTTCCAATACTATGTTATAATTTGAGTTGTCCACAGAACCAAAGCTTAAGGATCTGCTGATCCTGCTTACTTCCTTTTTCTTTTGGTTTTTTGGTGGGCACTGATATCAACTGTGGCTGCCAGCCCTTGGCACAGTGTGTGAAGCAAGCCTTATTTGAAAGCCTGTTGGTGGCAGCCTGTGGCAGCTGGTACTACAGGAAGCAGCTCAAGTGATAGCTGCCTTGTCCCAGTTCCCAAACACAGAGGGAGGCATCCCCTGCAGAGGGAAGTGGTTCTGTGTCCCCATCCCAGACCTACAGAAGGTTCCTCTCTCAGTAAACTTTCTGCAGAGCTCTTGTGCCTGCCAAACAATCACTCTTAAGATAACAAAATACCCAACTGTGTGGCTTTGAGGAAGCTGACGAGTAAACAGAGGATGCTGACCATCAAAGGAGAGAAAAGAGACAAGCAGAATAGAGAAACATGTACCTTCCAGGAGACAGAAAGCCAGAAGGAGGAGGAGCGGTTTCCCTCTGGCTAGTATTCCACTTCCTATTTCCAGCTCCTAAGGCTCAGCCAAATTAGAAACCAAAATGAGAAACCAGAATACATGAAGTAGCCCAGTAGGACCTGAGCACACCTTAGTAATAATGACAAGGTACTACTACTGACCAGCCTAAGGGATCTCAGAGCCTTTAAGGAAAAGTAAATCAGTGTTCATCTAACTTGAAATAGCACGAGACTGGAATGTGTAATACGGTCTCAAAGGATTTATATTTTTTAAATGGCTAAAATACTGTAAATGACAGACCCTGCTTTCAGGTGTCAGAATGAAGAATCTTCTCTTAAAACACACCCACATGAACATATCATCCTGCAGTTTTAGAATACTGGTGAAAAGGAATACATTCATCCCTTTATTCATATCTTTGACAAATCTTTACTGGATACCTGCTGTGTCCTAGGCATTAAGTTGCTTGGGGTGTATTACTGAAGAACACAAAGATCTTTGCAATCACAGAATTTAAAATTTCAATAAGTAAGTGAATTCTATATACTATTAGAAGATAAGGAGTGGTTTTAAATAACAGAAAGGTAAGCAAGGTAAGGGGAACTGGGGATGCCAGGAGTAAAGGACCAAGCTGCATACTGAGTGGCCAGGATAGAACTCATGAGAACTGAGCAAAAGGGCATTAGCCAATTTGCTAGCTGGTGTAAGATATAATTTGGATAATTCCTCACCTCCTATGAGGCAGATGGAATGCTCAGAACACAGGCCTCAAAGCAAAGGGATAGATAGCATATTCAAAGAAGACACAGCGTTGACATGGCTGGATAGCAGAATTAAATGGGGAGAGTGGAAAAGAGGCCTGAGAAGCAGCACAAGCCAGATCCTAGGCTTTTGTTCTGATTAAAATTAGGAGCCACTGTAGGATTTTAGCATAAAAGTAATATGGTCTGACATATTTTGTTGAAGAACCTTATGCATAATTCAGACAAGAAATAATAGCTTAAAGCAAAGGGCTATCAGTGGATGAATGATCTAAAGTTGGACTGTGGATATTTGTTGATGGCAGAGACAAGATTCCTCTTGGATTCAATGTGTGGTATAAGGAAGAAAAGTCAAGAATAACTCAGATTGATAGGAGGAGCTAAAGATGGCAGACCAGTAAGCTGCAAAATACAGAGCTTCTCTGAGCCAGAATAAAAACATCCTGGAGAGGTCCAGACAGCCAGAATAAAAACATCCTGGAGAGGTCCACGAAGAAACTAAAGGGAAAAGAGCTGCCCAAACACACGGTCGCGGGGCTACCATTAAAGCAACGCAGATTCACGGATACGGGGTCTCTCGCTGGAGCTGCCCAAACTTGTGATCACAGTGCACTAGCCACGGGAGCCGCTGCAGTCACGCTGAAGTCAGGGGTCTGTGAGCCCAACAGAGAAAAGGACCCAGCATGGAGACCTGCACTAACCCGTGGTGAGTGCTCGGAATAAGACCCTCCCAGGGGAAATGGGCAACCAACTGGATGACTTGTTGGAATTGGGCAGGACAGGCCTGAACTAGGAACAGCAGTGACTTCAGTTGGTTGCTCCCTGCCCAGAGCAGATTGGTGGGATCTGCCTGGCCTGGGTCACGCCCCCCTGGCTGGGACCCAGTGGGTTGTCCCAAACCGATTTCATAGGCACGACACACACCAATGTGGTGAAGGCCCCTGCGGGTTAACTGACTCGGAGGGGAGAGGCCAGCATATGCCATCCCTGCTTGTACCTCAGTGACCAACAGCAAACTGGAGAGGGCAGAAATCCCTAGTCAGCATGCTTCAGAAGAACCATAACCAACAAGCAAAGGGGCTGGGATCTCCACTATACACCTGTATGGAAGAAACCAAAAACACAACAAGAGAAAGAAATAAGAAAAAGGCCCCAGCCCCTGAACCCATGAATACTGACCCAGGAGAGGTAAATAAAAAAGAGATTGGGGCAGCAAACATGCAATATGAGACACAGCATCAGTGGAAATAAAGAGATATTTTTGTGACTTCCATAGATGAGCTCAAATCTGAAATATTAATTCAAGTAAGGAAAGATATAAGAAGATTAATAAAAGAAATGCTAAGCACCTCTCAAGAAGACAGACAGAAGAAGGGAGGAACACAAAAAAAAGGAGAGAAACATTCAATGAAGAATATAAAGAAAACCTAGAATACATGAAGAGATTCAAAGAGATTACCAGGAAATTAAAAACTCCATCGAAAGGTGGAAAAATTACCTCACAGAAACTAGGTAGATTAACAAAACTTAAAGATAGGTTTGCAATGACTGATCACAAAAGGAAAGATCTCTTAAAAATAACAAGGAAATAGTAATAATACAAAGACTAGAAGATGACAAGAGGATCTATAACTTAAGAATAAAAAATGTGAGTGAAGAAGCAGGGATAAAAACAAAGGAAATACAAAGGCTATTCACAGAAATAATTAAGAAAAACTTCCCAAGCATAGGAAAAGGAAATGATATTCAGATGTATGAGGCATACAGAACTCCACCCACCTACAACCAAAACAGAGATACACCTAGACATATAATAATCAAGATCCCAGAAAATCATCACAGGACGGAATATTAAAAGCTATCAGAGAAAAGAAACAGATCACCTATAAAGGAAAACCCATCAAAATCACAGCAAACTTCTCAACACAAACCATCAAATCAAGTTCTTAGAGCAAAGTACTCCAAGTCCTGAAAGAAAATAACCTCCAACCCAGATTGATGTACCCTGCAAAACTGTCTTTCAAAATTAATGGAAAAACAAGATGCTTCCATGATAAAGAGGAACTGAGGGAATTTGTGACTACCAATCCAACCTTACAAAAAATACTGAAGGACATTCTAGAGAAAGAGGGAAAAAAATACTAGGATTTCAAGAACAGTAGCAGAGAGACCTCAATGAACGGGGCAGACAGTGGAATGAAGGAGAAAAGTAGACAATCAATGGCAGAAACATAGCATAGCAGAAATGAGGCAGTGCTGGTTTGCTATAATCTCTAACACAGATGGCCTTGATACACTAACAAAAAGAAACATAGAGTAGATCAGGAGGTAGAGTCCATCAAGATGCTCTGTGTAGGAAATATAATTAATCTGAAAGAGGGTTTATGAACCAAAAATCAAATATGAGAAAACAATAGTCTATGTGACAGGGAACCAGAGAGAAATAGGGGCAATTCGACCAGCACCTCCTGGTGCTGGAAGGACATGATAGTTTGTGCAGTACAGGACTACTCAGCTATAATGAAGGAAAACCTTGATGCTTTTGTAGGTAAAGGAATACAACTTGAGATCAAGTACAAGAGTGGGAAGATTCAGAATCACTTAGGTAAATAGCAGGTTGCCTCCCCAATCTAAAAACTGAGGGAGTTGGTAGGACCCAAAATGCGCAGTGCACCCTGTGGGAGTGAAAGTGGAGGAATTGTCTTTAAAAAGAAGGCAGAGGATATTGTTAATAGTGTATCAGGATTTAAAACCCACATCAATCTCTCCGCTCTGTTTAGATGGATTATATTCTGTTCCAGTTTGTCTACTTGTACTAGATTTGAGGACACAAACAGCTATTGCAAAAATAGCAGGATATAATATGGTAATCATCCTTAATTTCCTATTAACTCAATTTGAAGCCCTCTAAAACTTACACTGTCTTACTATGACTGATCTTATTTGAATCTGGTTTGTTAGATTGCTGTTTTGCATTGACTGATTTTATTCGAATCTGTTATGATTGATAGTATCAAGTCTGAGAGTATAGGCAACTACGCTGAAAATGACAAGATTCACTAGGATACCCACTCTGGTTTGATTATTACCTGCTTTGAAGTCTTATAATGTCTCCAATGTTTTGTTTTTATTAATATTGTTATACACTGCTATATTCAATTATACTATGCCTGATGATATAAACAATTCTGTTGAAGATAACAAAAGACATCATAGTAACCATTGCAGATCACCTGGTATTGTGGTTTTATATGACTTTTTCGTTTCAGGTTTTTATAGGAATTTGTTTTGTTTTGCCTTGCTTTCTTTTGTTTTTCCCTCTAATACAGAAAAGATAGAAATACATGTAAAGGCTCATGCATGCATAGAACTTATAAACAGTCTATGAGAACTGATTATATAATGCATGATGAAATGAACAACTACTTTGAAGAAAAAGAGACACTACAGTACCCAGTGCTGACTCCACAGCATCATGATGTGAAATCCAGCAATACTATTCTCTGTTCAGAGTGATTTTAATCTGTTTTGTTTTGTTTAATTTCAACAAACTGGAAGGTATGGACAACTATTTTGAAGAGAATGAGAGACATTATGACAGCCATTGTTGACTTTCCTGTTGTCTGATCTTGAAGACCTAAAATGCCTTCATCATCCTATTTGGATCAGTTTTATACTATGTTGTTTTGTATGAATTCTCTGTATGTGTAGACAACTATTTGGAAGAAAACAAAAGACAATGTGATAGATAGTGAAGATCTCTGGTTGTCTTGCTTTGAAATTATGTCTCTTACATTGCTTTCTTATGTTCTGTTTTGTTCTGTTTAATTTTACCCTCTTTAAAATTAAAAAAAAACAAACGAATAACTCAGGTTTTTGACCTGAGTAACAAGGAGTTGCTAATGAATGGGAAAGTGAGATGGTGCGGCTTGTGTAGGAGAAAGTAAGTAGTTTAGTTGGGAGGATGTTAAGTGTGAAATTCCTATTAAGCATTCAAGTAAGGATGTGGAATAGGCAGCAGGATGTACAAATCTGGAGTTCTTGGTGGAGTCCCAGGCTAGAAAGATAAATTTAGAAGAATGCTGTGGAAATAGTTGTAGTATACTGTTTAAGGAATCATGACAAAACATCTGCACATGTTCAGTACAGATGCAATTTGTCAAGTGTTCCCCTAAAGACTCACTGAAAGCTTGTTCCCGACTGTAGTAATGTTCAAGAGTGGGGCCTAGAAATGTGACAGGACCATGAAGATATTAATATAATTAATGGATTGATCCACTGATCATAACTGAATAGGCTATAAGAAGGTGGGGCTCACTTGGAGAAAGGTCACTAGGAGCGTGTTTTGGTGGATGCATATTTTCCCTCATCTCTTTTTATGGCTCTTCAAACTCTCTCTGCTTCCTGGTCACCATGAAGTTGGCAGCTTTCCTCCAGCAGGTTCTTCTGCTATGATGTTTCGGCTTCACTGCAGGCCTAAGAGTCAGCTGACCATGGACTGAAACTGTGAGTAAAAATAAACCTTTCCTCCTCTAAGTTGATATTCTTATCAACTTATACAGTTATCTGATCAGAGACACAATAAGTTAACACTTTTTTTTTTTTAGAAAATACTTGCGATCTGTGGCTGATTAGACCAATGGATACAAAATTTACAAAGCTGAGCATAGTGGCACATACCTATAATCCCAGCACTTGAGAGGCTGGGATTCAGATAACAGCAGGAGGATAACCCAAATTTCCAGGCCAGCCTGGACTACACTGTGAGTTCAAGAGGAGTCTGAACTACACAGCAAGAACCTGACCCAACAAACAAATACCCCAAAGAAACCAAAACTGCAGATGGATATTAAGGGCTGACTGTAGATGGTATTTGATGTAGTATGGCTGGATAGCATCACCAAAGGAGAAAGAAAACAAAAACTGAATCCTGGGATTCTCCAACCTCCTCAGGTTGAGGAAACAGTAGACTGAGAAGGAAGCTACTGAAGGAGAAAAAACTAAGAGGCGGTAGTGATTTGAAGCACATGAAGGATATCTAGAAGGAACAATCTACTGTATCATGTGCGGAAGCTATGCCAAGAGGGAGAAGGGTGCTGACTTTACCATTGGATTGAGCCACAAGGAGGTCATTGACAAGTGTAAGCACAGTTTCTCTGGAGTCATAGTGATAAAAGCCTGATGGAAGTGGGTCATAGTGTAGGGGAGGAGCATTTAAGGCAGCAAAAACTTTTGCTGTAAGAGAGAAATGGTAGATGAGTAAGTGGTAGATGAGTGGGGTTCAGAGATACTTTATTTCTATCTCTTTTCTTATACTGAGGATTGAATCCAGGGCCTTGTGTGTGGTCGACATATGTTGTGCCACTGAATTACTTCCCTTGCTCTTTTTTAAAATTTACTTTGAGACAAGGTCTTGCTAACTTGCCCAAGCTGGCCTTGAACTTGGGATCCTCCTTTCTCAGCCTACCAAATGTCTAGAAATACAGCAGACAATATCACATCCAGCTGGTCCTTTTCTTTTTATGGTGAAAAAAAATGTGCATTTAGTATTAGCAGGCTATAAAATTTGAAAAAAAAATTTTTTCTCTTTAAAAATGCACTCAAAAAATAGAATTAACAGTCTAGACTCAGTTTAGATGATCCAAATTTTATTAGCAACATCCACCACATCATAATCAAGAGCCAGATAAATATATTCCTCCTTCTCTCCTTTGGGGCTGGTCAGTGTACTGACCTTAGCCCCATCAATGTCACAGAGCCCCTTCTTTTTTTTTTTTGTTTAAATTGGGGAAATAGATACAGAGTCTCATTCTTTTAAACAAATTTATTGGTACATTTTAGATATACATAGTGATAACATTCATCATAAGTAATTTGTACATGTACCCGGTATATCTTGCTTCTTTTTTTCCCTATTTCCATCCCCTCCCTTCAGCTCCTCTTCCTCTCTTTATTTACAAGTTTTGTTCCAACTTTTCCCTTCTTTTTTTTTCTTGTCCCTTCTTTTCTGCTCCTTCCTGTCTTTCCCATCTCATTTTAGAGCTTCTTCATAGCCTGTTTGACCTGGTGCTCGTTGGCTTTGACATCCACAATGAACACAGTGTGCTGTTGTCGTCTGTCTTCTTCATGGCTGACTATGTGGTCAGGGGAACTTTGGCACAGCAGTCAAGCTCTTCCAAGGGTATTTGGGCTGCCTCTGGAACCATGTTTTGGGACAGCAGAAGGAAGGTGACATGCAGATCTTTCTGTGGCTGTGGATGCCCTTTAGTTCTGTTTTCTTGGCCTTAAAACCTTTTGCTTTGGCTTTAGCTTTGGAAGGGGCAGCAGCTTCCTTCTTCACCTTCATGTCATCTTGGTAAAAAGGTGTCTTTCTTTTTAAGATAGGAGAATTAATAGTGTGTTTGTATGTTTAAGTGATCAATGGAGATAAAAAATTGACTACAAAGACAAAGAGAGTTTGAACTATTGGAGCAATGTCCTTGAGTTGAAACCAGGAAACGGGATCTAGTGCACAGACTGCTTTAGTATGACTATGGATTATTCTTCTGATACTTGGCAGGGAGGAAGAGTATGAGAGTACAGAAACTGGAAGCTGCCTAGATGTGGTAGAGGCAATTGTAAATCCTTCCAAGGAGGGAAAAAGAGCATGTAATAAAAGATTATGAATCAGAATGTCTTTGGATTTCTCAGTGGTGGTACAAGAACCCAACAGTCAGGGGATCAGGACTTAAAAATCTTAAGAGAAGATAATTTGCAACCTAAAGTTCTATTCTTAGCGAGGGTGGATTAAATGCATTTTTCTAATTTACAAAGGGTGCTACATGTCGTTTGCCCCTCCAGATCTTTTCTACACTGCTGTGTGTTTTGGAAGGTAGGTTTGCATGAACTACTTCACTTGGATTTTCCTCTGTGGCTCCTGGTTGGGTTCAGTAAAAGTAAGACACTGGTAGCAGACCAAGGATAGACACAGAGAGGACGCTATGTCTTACTACTGCTGGTTATAGATCTTGCTGGGAAAACCTTTTCCAGTAGCTGAAGTGCACTCTGGATTCTACGGAGGGACTCCTTCCTCTTTAGGTCCAAAGTTTCTTGCTATTGCCATTCCCATCTCTTAACACTGGGAACTCCTTAACTTCTCATGGCCAGATCCTACATTGAAACACAGGTCTCAGAAAATTTACCCACACAAGTTGTCTTATGAAACTGTTGGAGGAGGTTCTCCATTGAAATAAGGAAATAAAAAAGAAGAGATAGCACTGAGGGAAAAGAAATCCTCAAAACGATTGTGAAAGATCAGAGAATGACAGCTTGGTATATAAAACAACCAATTCAGATTTCAGAGCAGGCCAGAAGGCTCTGAAAATTATCCCCCAAAAGATGAAACTGTTGGAACACTCAACAAGGCCAGCACATACTTGTAACTCTAGCTACTTGGGAAAATGAGGCAGGAGGATTGAGAGTTTTGAGGCCATTTAGTAAGACCTTGCCTCAAAATGAAAAGAATAGACCAGGAGGTAAGCACTCCTTGTGAACCAGCACCATGCACGGGCCGCCACTATCAGGGGATGGCCAGGCCCAAGCCTTTTCCTGTGAGTCAGTGCCATTCATGGACTGCAGAGGAAGAGAACAAGAAGTCACCAAGAAGCAAGCCCTCCATGTGAATCAGCACCATGCGTGGGCCACTGTCGTTGCTGGGGGGGCACAGCCAGACCCCAGCCTTTTTCTGTGAGTCAGTGCCATTAATGGACTAAGGAGAAAGAGAACAAGAAGTCACCAAGAAGCAAGCCCTCCCTGCAAATCAGCACCATGAGTGGGCTGCTGCTGCTGGGGGCAGGTGCACAGCCAGACCCTAGACCCTTCCAGTGCATGGGCTAAGAAACAGGAAGAGTGAAACCTCCACCCCCCACCATGTAAGCAACCTGGAGAAACACAGGCTACGATGATAAGTATTAAAATGAAATGCAATTTTATGCTTGTGTGTTTGGTGTTTCACTGACTTTGCAGGTCTAGGGCTGGTGGTCTGACCATCTATTCAGAGAAAAATGGTATACCCTGTGGCATCTATGGGGGATCTCCTTCTGAAGGTGATTGCCATTTTTAATTCCCTATTAGCTTGTTTTGAAGTCCTGTATCATTTTCATTGTTTTATTGGGTTGGGTTTTATTTAGTTTTGTTTGATTTTGTTATATCCAATGGCATGGGCAGCTATTTTAAAGATAGCAAGGTATATATGGTAGCCATTTTGGATTTACTATCGCCCTGTTTTGAAGTCCTTTATTGCATTCATTGTTTTGTTTTTATTGGTTGTATTCTGTTCTGTTTTGTTTGATTTTTACTATGTCTGAAGGTATCTGAAACTATTTTGAAGACAAGAGGCGATATGGTAACCATTGTTTATTTCCTATTGTTTTGAAGTCCTGTGTCACTTACACTGGTTTGTTTTGATTGGCTTTATTATTTATTTTTGGGTACTGGGATTGAACTTACAACCTTGTACTTGCCAGGCAAGCACTTGTGCCACTAAGCTAAATCCCAGCACTTGTGCCACTAAGCTAAATCCGTAGGCCTATTCTGTTTTAGTTTTCTTGGCTTTACTCTCTTTTTAAAAAAGAATAAAAAATAAATAAAAAGGGTTGGCATATAGCTAAGTGCTCATGAGGCCCTGGTTTAATCTTCAGTACTGCAAAAACAACACCAATAAAGAATTTAAACAATTGGGACACGAATTTGAGACAAAATTAGGAGTTAAGAATATAGAAATCTAAGCAAATAAAAAAGGTTGTTTGGACCAGGGATATAGCTCAATGGCACAGTGCCTGCCTGGAAAGTGTGAGGTCACAAGTTTGATTTCTGGTACCAAAAAAAAAGGTGTTTTTGTTTTGCATTTTAACAAAAGTTTATTTACAAAAACAAGTGTCTGGTGTCTGAACACAAGATTGGGTGTGGAATTTTCTTTCTTTTTTTTCTTTTAAAGGGAATAAAACAGAACAGTAAAATGAAACAAAACAATGATAGGATAATAGGAAATCCACAATCATTACTATATTGCATATTGTTATCCTCTAAATAGTTGCTCAGGCTGCTAGCCCCAGGTTTGCAAAGTCAATTAATCAACACGTCAGGTTGCTTCCCTACTTCAGTTATTATCATCTTAGCCTGTGTCATGTCTGGTTGCTTATGGATGGCAGGGGGAGAGGGGGCAGGCAGGTGGGGGAGCCTTGGGAGGCAGAGGCAGCTTCCTTGCTGGTTCTCCCTGGCTGGCAGGGCCTCCACCCTGACACATGGCTGCAGGCTGCACAACTTCCTTGCTGCTTCTCCCTGGCCAGCAAGACCTTTGCCGGAACACAGGCAGTGGGAGCTGCATGGCTTCTTTGCTGCTTCTCCATGGTCAACTGGGCCACCAGCCCTGGTTTTCTTATTTTTGCTGGATTCTTGAATCATTTCTCTCTATGGGCTTCAAGTCTCAGTTTAGATCCTTCCTGTGTCCCTGGGACCTATTTTCCTCCTGCTTCTCTTCTTCATGTTATATTCCAGGGTCTGGACACCAAAACTTGGAGAGGTTCTTTTTTTGCTGCTTGCCACTCTGCCATTTTCCCAGAAGTCAAGTTTTTAATTTTAGATGTAACATAAAAACAGTTAGGATCTGTTATGTATATATAAAACTCCCTATGATGAATGTAGTCATTATGTACTGCAAAAATGTGCTAATGAAAATAAAAAACAAAACCCCCCAAAATTTTAGATATAACAAAAAATTGGGCAAGAAGAAAAAGTAATTATAGTATAAGAAGAAGCTTAATTATAAATAGCATTTATGCAACAAAAATCCGAAGGGTGTGCTGAATCTTTACTTTTATAGACTTCCTAACAATAAGTAAGTTTTCCATTTTAGTAACATAGAGACTTTTTAAAGAAGGCATTTTTTACAATACATCTAAAGTTGTCAGAATATTTATTTTAATATCATTTGACCTATGCCATTTGACAGCGTGGAAAGTGAAATCTCAGTTTATCAGTAAACCTATGATCTGTGTGAGCTGAGGTAGGATACTTAATTTTGCCAATTCCTTACAAAGTGTGATGATTGTGATCAGGTGTGGTGGTATAGTCCCAATGCTTTGGAATCTGAGGCAGGAGGATCAGGAGTTCAAGAGCAGCTTGGGTACATAGCAAGATGTTGTCTCAAAAGAAAAGAAGTAAAAAGAGAAAAGAATAGACAAAGTATGACAACAACAAATCACAACACATACTGCATACAGTAGGCATTCATATTTTGCCATTTTTGTCAGCCATATTAATAGCAGAATGTTGGATCAAGGATATTGTAAAATAAGGAATACAATTTTGACCTGAGTTTATGGGGTAGTTGTGCATCTGAAACTTATGAGGTGTTAGAAGCCTGGCACTATTATAAGCAGACTCAGTAAATATGATATGGAACTGACAACTCTATATAAACAATATTGAGGAGAAAATGCTCTGAGGTACAAAAGATGTCTGAGAGAATAAAGCAGACAGTAAATCAACTCTCAGAGGGACCATGAGTTGTGCACAACTCTGCTTTAACAGCAGTGACCTAAAAGAGACAGACAGATTTTGGTCTGGAAATATCCAACCTGCTTGGCATCAAGGAAAGCCTTGGACAACAGGGCAGGGTTCCAAGTCCTTCCCTAACCCTAACAAAACAAAGAATTTTAGCCACTAGAGTGCATCAGGTCCATCAGTTCCAGGGGTTGGTCAGTTATTAATGGTTTGAATGGTAAAGGAAAAAGTCATTAGCAATCATCAACATGCCTCCAGTGCTTAAGATTCTCAGGTCACTGTTCTAAGTCATTTTACATGAATCATCCCATTTAATCTTCCTAACAACTCTAAATCCTGAGAGACTCAGCTGGGTGTGGTGGCACACATTGGTAATGCCAGCATTCTGTGAGGCTGAGATAGGAGGACTGCAACTTTGAGCCCTGCCTGAGCAACTTCATACCCCAGTGAGACAGTCTCAAAATTAAAAAATAAAAAAGAGCTGAGGGTACAGCTCAGTATGAAGGCCCAGGGTACAAGCCCCAGCATTACAAAATAAAAAGGCCAGAGAGGTTAAAAGTTGCCTTACACAGTCAACAAATCAGTTGAGCTAGACCTCAACTCAGATTAGCCAGTCTCTAAAGACTTTCAGACATCTAACTGCAATGTTAACGTGTACCAAACACAATCTTTGCTTTTGGGTTTTCTCACTAGCATAACAGCACCGTTCAGGCCATATATTAGCATATGATTTTCAAATAAGAAATGTTCCGGAAAATGTGCAAAAGTCAGACTTACTTTAAGTTACTGTTCTTCTAAGATGTACTAAGTTAGCGCCTTTAAACCATCACCTCTTTCTGGAATTAGGGTTCAGTCATTCAAATATACTTAACTACTAAGGTTCTAATGGAGAGAAAATAATTTTGGAGCTAGTTTAGATTCTCTGTGCCTGCTGTGTTAAGCATAGAATAAACGTGCGGTGACCGGATAGAAGACCCAGTCTTTTCCAGTTCCACCCATACAAAAGGCATCACATAAAAGATTTCAAGACCACTAGTACAAACTCTGTCAACATTTTCTGTCACAAGGCTGGATGAACCTGCTCTTGATGTAGGTCCAACTTGAGAAACACTCAGCGGTCACTTCCTCACGCCAGACTTTCCAATTTGAGGAACACGTCGCCACTTGACAATGCAAAGAAGAAACCTAGTTCCACAAGAACACTCCAGACCCGGGCTGCAGTACCTGTGGCGCAGCCCATTTCCATCTTGGCGCCAGTGAGAAGGTTGGGCAGCCGCGCTCAGTCGGAAGGGTGGATGGGCCCGTCAGGATAGCGCAGGAATTCCGCCATGGCTACAGATTTTATGGACTGGACTGAAGGGTGGGTAGGGGTGCAGCCCACTTGACACACCCACCCTTCCTCACCGTAGCCAGGAGGTGCAGGTGCACCTACGCGCAGGGATTCAACAACGTGAAACCATCAGGCAATCGGCGCACGCGCACGCGCAGCACCTCCCGCCCGCTTGTCGGCACACGCGCAGTGCGTCCTCGCGCACTCCTCCAAGCCCCGCCGGCTCCGCCTTTGCAGGCCCCGCCCGGCTCCCGTGAGCTGAACGCCCCATATCCGGGTTCCCGCCTCCGTCGCTGCTGCCGCTGCCGCCGCCGCCGCCACTGCCGCCGGCTCTGCTGCCTGGCTCATTCAGCCTTGCTGCGAGTGGAGTGATTTGCCACCAAGATGGCGGCCGTGGGACGAGTTGGCTCGTTCGGTTCCTCTCCGCCGGGATTAGCTTCGACTTATGCGGGCGGCCCCTTGGCCAACGAGCTAGCGTCAGGCAACGGCGGCGCCGCAGCAGGGGACGACGAAGACGGGCAGAACCTTTGGTAACGACCCCACCCCTCCCTGGGTCCCCGCGGCTCTCCCGGCCTGCGGACGCCCCGCGATCGCGCCCCCCCGCGGGAGCCCGGCGCCATCCTGGCCGCTGAGTACTCAGCCGACCCCGCCCAGGCGTGCCGAGGCAGGCAGGTCCCTGCAGACCCCAGCTCTGGCCTCTGGCTTGGGGCTG
Organism: Hydrochoerus hydrochaeris; assembly: GCA_004027455.1. Taxonomy (NCBI): domain Eukaryota; kingdom Metazoa; phylum Chordata; class Mammalia; order Rodentia; family Hydrochaeridae; genus Hydrochoerus; species Hydrochoerus hydrochaeris. Next base: position 24,512 of record PVLA01005636.1, read on the forward strand.
AGCCTGCGCTTTGCTCCCCGTTAGGTCCTGCATCCTCAGCGAGGTCTCCACCCGCTCGCGCTCCAAGCTTCCCGCGGGGAAGAACGTGCTGCTGCTGGGTAAGTGTTCCCTACGTCGCGGAGCCCCGCCCGGCCGCACCCCGGGCCGGGGTCCAGTCCACCGGCCAGCTCGCACGATGCCTTTGTGCTGACCGCCCGGCGCGGCTGTGTCCCGCCTCCCGACCTGTCGCTGACAGCTGGGGGACTCGGCAAGCCAGATCCTCTGCCCCAACCCACGGGGACCCGCCCTCCTTCAAGTCTCGTCTTTCTCAGGGTGGCTTTGGCCCTGTCAGCCTCCCCTGGGAGGAACTGAATGGATGTCCATTCGAAGGATTCTGGTGGCTTGGGGTTTTCCTAGAAAATAGGGACAGTTTTTTTTTTTGTTGTTGTTGTTGTTGCTGTTTTGTTGTCGTTTTTTAATAACAAAAGTGGGTAGTAGAAGCCTCGTTCTGAGAGCCCTCGAACAAATGGCATACCATTAATATTTAATAGCTGACTCTTTGTATAATTGACAGAGAAGCTACAACTGAGACCTGTTAGTCCTGGTAAATGTGCTTACTTGATTCAGCGTTCTCGGGTACAGTGGGCTCGCGTTGCAATTGCCTTTTTTTTTTTTTTAACTGTCACTGGATGATACTGGAATTTGTAAAATACACTAAACACCCTTGTAGTTTGGTCCCTTCAACAAAATGCACAGAATAAGAAGAAATGGCCTAATGTTTCAATTTTCTTGATTGTCTTGTATCCCCTCAGTTCTCTGCAAGGTTTGTGACTGGGGGTGGAGTCAGCGCACTATGGGAGAGCAGTTTGCAGGTTCATATTTTCACAGGCTCAGCTTCTGAATCGTTTAATATAGAGATACCTCCATATTTTAAAAGAATTTCTTCAATTTATTTTAAATGCAGGAAATTTAAATTTGACTTAGAATGCTTAACTGTTAAAACTTTGATATTTGTGTGTCAATACTTTTGTTAGGTGCGTCTAAAAATAGGAAACAAAGAAATGCTATTTGACAGGATCCACAGTTTAACAGGAATGATTAAACAGGAAGAAATTGCTTATTTTCTATATGAACTGCTACCAATCTAGTATATAATTCTTGATCTTCTTTAAAGCTACATAGAGCTAGATGAAAAATTACCTTTTTACCTTTGTTTTAAATGTGATTGAAAGTACCTAATGTAGATTATCCCAGATTGAGTGAAATTTTAATGAAGTTACTTCAGATGTATAAACCTCAGTTTCTTCACCTTTAAAATGGATATTGTAGAAATAATGCCTGCCTCCTGGGATTGAGGGAGGATTAAATGGCATAACGTTTGTAACGACAAGACAGCACAATGACTTTTGATGGATTTATCTGAACAATTAGAAAATATTTTTCAGGATTTTCTTTAAAAATTGAGTCAATGCTTACATAAATAATATCAGTGCAGAGATGAATTAGAATCTAAAAGTTAAAAAAATTGAGAAAATGTTAACTTGTTAATGTAAGCAAATTGCTATTAACTACTAAGCAAAAATAGATTTAAACTATAGAACCTCACTGAATAGACTGTGTTTAATTGCTTTAAGTTAAATAAGACTTTATCAAGTACTGGAGTTGTAGAGATAAGATTTCTGAATTTTGTTTTCCTTTGATATAATCTCTCCAGTTATTTTTGTGTGTGACCTGTTACATCGTTGGTTAGAGATGGTACTATTGTACCAAAGATCGAACTCAGGACTTTGTGCTTGCCAGACAGGTGCTTATGCCACTGAGCTAAATCCCCAGTGATATGGTACTATTTTAAAACAAAGGCGGCAGTTTTGTTCATTTTTTGGTGTATCTGATTTGCTCTGACTTTGCCCATGTGTTTATTTTTTTAATACTCCTTTGAGTCTAGGTCAATACATAAGACCAAATGTACTTAGGGGTCCCTGACTCCTCCACTCTTCTGCACTTAAAATAGATCAAATTTCCTTTTTTATGGACTTAATAGTTCAGAAAGCTCCATCTGACACCAGGTTATATGAGCTTGAAATTTAATATTTTTCTTTCAGTTCTACTGGAGTTTTCATAAAATTTTTTTCTGCTTTGGAAGAAGATAACTGATTTTTCTTCCTGATTACAAAAGTAGGGTGAATTTTACCATTACATGTTATGGCAGTATTCAATCTGTGATGGTAGAGAAAAGGATTACAAGTAGGAATTGTGGTTTTCTTTATGAGTTGGTGAGTGCCGACAAGGAGATATTTGACCCTAATATGTCTTTCACAAATGATAATAGTCTCTGAAGTCCTGTATTTTAAAAACCAAATCTGAGACCATAACAGTGCTCTGTATTTCTTGTACAATCCTGTATAGAAATGATGATATAGGTCTTTGTATCCTCTCAAACACACACACTCACACACAGATAGCAATTTTGCCTTAACTTCCGACATGATCTCCTCCCTCACTGGGGGAAAGGAGTCAGGACTAGAGATATATATATATATATATATATACACACAAGCCATTCTGAAAGCATTTTCCTACAAATCTCCTTTTACTCCTTTTCCCTTTCCAATCTAGGAGAAAATTAGTGTTATCACTAATTTATAGATGAGATAATGAATTTCAGAGACTAGCTAAGAGTGTTTTCCAAGGTCATACTACCATAAGGAACATGTGTTCTATGACTCTGGCATGGCCTTCCAATTTATTAGATATCTCTGCAAGGCAGAGAGTATCATGTACAAAACTTTTCATACCCAGTGGTTATCTTTGACCAGAAGTGCTGGTAATTATTTCAGTGGAAAAATCTATATGTTTACTGGACCCTGGGATGTAGTTATTGACGTATAGAATAGAGGCTGTGACACTTGTGATGTTTTGTTTTGTTTGTAGTACTAGGGGTTAAACCTAGGGCCTTTGCACATCCCCAGCATTTTATTTTTTATTTATTTTTTATTTTTCAACAAGGTCTCACTAAGATGCTAAGTTGCCTAGGTTGGGCTTGACCTTGCAATCTTTCTGCCTCAGCCTCCCAGAGTGCTGGGATTATAGGCTCACAACTTCATGCCATGCTGACAGTTGTGTTTAGCAGTCATTTCATCTACTTAGGCCTGACTCCTACTGAAATCCAGAAGCATTATGGCATTAGTATTTAATCATTCTTTCTTGAAACAGTGAACAAGTTTCAGTAAACTTTGATATTGAAGGGTTTTTGTGCATGTATTTTTAATAGAGTTTAACTCCTATGTTATCTGTTTAAGAGATTATCCCTCAATTTTTATTTTAATTGACTTTAATTATATTTTAATAGCTACCTTAAGTATAGTTTTTCATATCTTGATTACTTTCTCATGTTCAGGTAAGAAAACTCTAATGAAAATAACAGTAATATCTAACATTGAGCACTTCCATGTACCAGTCATGTAAGAATTGTTTACATACTTTATCACTGTAAAGATCAGGAAACAGCCACAAAGCTGTTCAGTAAATTACCCTAGGGTTACATACTTGGAAAGAGGGAAAAACAGGATTCAAAATTGTGTGGCCCAGATCCAGACATTGTACCCTTCATCTCTGTGCTGGACTATATCTCTCTAAAGGAAAAGAACTTTCTTTGTAGGACAGGTAAGAGGATATTTAGCAGTTATTAAGGAATTTTATTTAACAATAAGTGTCTCTTTCAGTACAAAAAATTTAGTGATTTAGATGAATTGCATTCATTGTCACCTAAGATATGTAGGTAATCATGGTCCCCAACATAGTGCCTCACTTTAGAGATAGAACATCATTATAACTTTCTGATTTGCAGGCAGTGTGAATTACTGAAAACTGGCCCTTTGGCAAGTCTTAAGCCTTGTTTTTCTTGTCTGCAAACTAAAACTGTTAGGATTCAGTGATCTCCAAAACCTTAGTCTGATCTGACATCCTGTATTTTCTAAAAAATTCTAAATCTCGTGTTTAAGTATTTTTAAAGAACTGTTACAAGGCATACTGGTATTGAAATTGGACTTAAATTAATAAAGTATTCCCCTAAAGATTGGGCTGTTGTTTCTTTCCTTGAAGACATTAATCCAGGTGTACAGCAGAAAAAGCCTCATGAAACAGTGTCACCAAGAAGTATGTTATTTAAAAGTCTTCTTTTAAAAACTCAGGCATAAGACTAACCTCTTGTGCTTGAGTTACTGTAAGTAAGAAAACCTCAAGTCTGGAACTAAAGATCTATTTAGAGAAGTGACTTGTAACTGTATAACCAATACTTGGTTTTCTGTGTGAGGGCTGATTTTAAAAATAATGAAGATACTTAATCTTCCAAGGAGCTGGCATTAAAGATCCAGATTCTATGACTTGTGGGAAATACATATTTTTATGAGTTATGTCACTGCTTTTTCTGGCATGATTGGTTATGGGAATTCGATGCAAAGAATAAAATGATGCAAGGAATAGACTACCACATACATGATACAGACTTGTTTTTCAAAGGAGTAACATGAAATTATGTGTTTATCATGTATTACTACCACTAAATATGTACAAGGTGTAAAATGTTTTGAGAGTCAGATGCCATATTGGTATTTTGTAATGGTCAAGGATAGCAAACTTTATATGGGGCCAGATAATTAGTACTTTGCAAGTCATATGATTTTGGTTGCAACTCCTCAATTCTACTCTTATCCCAAAACAGCCCACAGACAATAATGCATAAATGAATTGAGCATGGCAGTGTCCTGCTAAAACTTTATTTACAAAAATAAAGAAGCAGGCCAGTTTGGACCTGTGACTTGAAGTTTGTGAATCCCTGCTTTAGGTTATTATGGTCATTTTATCAATAAGCACAGAGGCCAGTTAGTAGAGCTCTTTGCTTAGTAGCATACAGTATTTGGCACATATTTGGTGCTCAGTGAATATGTTTTGATCAGTTTTTACTTAAAGTATCATTGCTATTTCAGGAAAGATACAATTGAATAGAAATTTAAGAATTAAGGGCTGTCTATGTACTATTTCTGCCAGTGCTACTGTCAAAAATAGGCAACAGAGCTAGAAAAATTACAGATGTAAACTGATGGAATGCTTATTCAACTCGTGTGAAACCCATATGAAAGAGAATGTCAGGAGGAGACCTTTGAAAATGCAAAACTGAAGAGCTTCATTTAGGAGAAAGAAATGTCAAAAATGGGGCCTTAACACCCACGACTAAACTTGGGCTAACTTTTTTAGGTCTTGTTTTATTTGTCCAATCAGACCAATCACTGTCAAAAGGACCTCACAGATTATCTCTTTATTCTAGTGTTTATTAAACATTTATTAAAAGTGTGCTATGCATAAAACGCTTTTCTGAGTGATCTGGGGAGACTGAGTAAGACTCAGTCCTTGCCCTCTAGAAGTTTATAAACTTCTGTAGGGAAAGACTTAAATGTGTCAGCATGAAATAATGCTAACTAGATCATGAGAGATTTTGTGGAAAAGGTAGTATCTGCATAACATTTTCAAAGTAGGTAAGGAGAACAGTTTAATTTGAGGGAACATGTGAAAAGGGTCCTCATACATGCCAAAAAGGTCTGAGGCAGTTTGGGTGTGGCGGAAGGAGTCAGCCTTAGAGGCACAAGGTCTGAGAGTCAGCTCTTCCTGTCTTTAGAAACTATAGGCTTGTGGACAGTTTAGCATTCTGACCTATACACATTATTTTGTGAGACACAAAAGACATTACATCTAAAACACCTCTCAAAAGTGGAAGTCAAGGGGGCTTGGGCTGTAGTTCCAGTTCAGTGGTGGAGCACTTGACCAACATGCCGAGACCATTGGTTTGATACCTGGCTCTGCAGAAGGGAAAAAAAAAAGGTCTCAGACTGGGGGTATAACTCAGCGGTAAAGAACTTTCCTAGCATATGAGAGGTTCTGGGTTCCCTTCCCAACACTAGGGGACAAAATTGGAAATCCTGTTTTAAATTACAAAAGTAATGTGTTTTTTTTTTTGTCAGAAAAAAAATAGGAGGTAAGGAACTGAATATAGTGCACAATTCTGGCACCTAGAGATAATCAGTACTCATTTTTATGTGTGTATTTGTTTCTGTATACAGTTTTCTAATCTGATTTTTTAACATCATATAACATGGATTGTTTTTATGTTAATAGATATGACTTGTCTCATTTATTGACTTAATATGTATGGTTATACTATAATTAAAATTGATTGACAGGTCATTATACACCTTATTTCCCACTAATCACTATTATCTTGGGATTAATTCTGAGAAGTGGAATTTCTAGGTTAAAAGTATATATCCATTTTTGTTTTTGTTTTTGCTTTTTTGGTACTGGGGATCGAATTCACCACCTCACACTTGCCAGACAGGCACTTGTGCTGCTGAGCTACATCCCTGGCTTAAATCTTTTATATTGCTAAATAGTTTTCTGCAAAAGTTGTATTATTTTACTCTTCTACTACAGTATGTGGTAGTACTTGTTTGTCTAGCATAATTGCCAGTACTTCTTGACCAACTGATAGGCTAAAAGTTGTATCTTAAAGATAATTTAATTGTAGATTATATACCATAATTGTTGATAAAGAACCATACCTGTTTTGTTTTGTTTTGTTTTGTTTTGTTTTGTTTTGTTTTGTTTGAGACTGTGTCCTGCTGCTGGGGGTTTAGCTCAGGGGCATAAGCGCCTGCCTTGCAAGCCTGTGGTCCTGAGTTCCATCCCTGGTACTGATAAAAAAAAAAAAAAAAGGCAGTGTCTTGCTTTGTATTTCAGGCTGTCCTTGAACTTGCAGTGATCCTCCTGCCTCAGCCTCTCAAGTGCTGAGATTACAGGTGTGTTCTACCACACCTGGCAAGAACCATTGCTTTAATAGAATTTTGACCTCCTATAGCATAGGAACTATTAATCAACGTTGGGATTAGCATTTACTGGTTTTGATAAGTGTTATTGAATTAAATGACAATTCTTATATAGGTGGTTTATGAGAGTAAGAAAAAATGATTAAGTTCTGTTTTTTGGTGTAAATTGCTGAATGAAGAAATCCAAAATTTTGACTAACTATAGTGATGGAACCATTCACATATTGTTCCTGTTACTTGTGTTGGGGTTCTTCTAGGGTATTTATTATGTAGTATGTTTACTGGTTTACAGAAACAATTTTGAGCCCTGTTGTACAGCTTACCTAATATTCCAGACTGGGTTTATCTTTCTGCTACAGAGGTATTCCCTGATGTTTTAGAAGGGTATAGTTTTGAACAGGCAGGCATACCTGTTTACTTATAATCACCAGGACCTGTTTCTGGATAGCAGTTCTACTTCCTTTCTTTATTCATTGTGGTGAGAGAGAATGTACACTCTGTGGGATGGGGAGCAGATCAAAAGCACTCATCTCTGAGTCTTCCAGATAAAGAGAAGGCCATGCAGATTTGAGCCAAAAGTAGCTTATTGAGCTACCTATGACTCTGTCACCAAAGCTTCCAGATAGAATGGAAGGATTTATTTTATATCATGCAAGGCCAAATAAAAAATGTCAACTTTACAATGTTGACACCTTGCTTAGATATGACAGGCAAGATCTGTGTTAGGGTGAAATTGCTTCTGTCCTTATGGTCATGATGCTATGGACCATCATGTAGCCAACAGCAGTGTGGAAGTGGGTATCAGAGTTGTGCAGAGAAAGCAGATGGCTATCTGGCACACAGACCTGAGCAAATCAGGAGGACAGCATTGCAGCTTAGAATGGGAGAGGTGACTCGGAAAGAAGAGGCAGAGTGCTGCTTCATTTTACTTGTAGTCCCCTATTTATCTTGATTGAAAGAATGACTGGAAGCTACTCCAGGCACTAGAAGGTAGCAGTGTGGTATAGTATTCAGGTACACTGGCTGGATTTAAATCCTGACCCTTTGGTAATATATTTTCTTTCAGATAGTACTGCTTACTTTTTAGGATTGTTGCAAAGATTATATGCAATGCTGTTTGTAAAACACTTCAAACAGTGCCATATTAGCTGGTGTGGTGGTACATGCCTGTATGTCCAGCACTTGGGAGGCTGAGGCAAGAGAATAGTGAATTCAAGGCCATGCCTGGGCTATGCAGTGAGACTCTCACTTAGAAATAAACACCCAGATGCCATGGTGCACATGTCCATCCCAGCACTTGGGAGGCTGAGGCAGGAGGATTGTCACAAGTTCGAGACCAGCCTGGGCTACAAAGTGAGCTCAAGGCCAGCCTGAACTGCATAGCGAAACCTTGTCTCCAATAAATAAATAAATAAATCCCCCCCCCAAGTGGTATACTATACTTTGAAGAGTTAAGGATAACATTAAGGTGTTATGAGTATTTAAACCCTCTGCTTTAACTACTCATTTTTGCTCAGTTCAGATTTTCTTTTTTTTTTTAACTTTTAATTTTTTTCTTATTTTTTACTTTTTGTTTTAACATCAAGTGTATTTATTAGAAAAGAAGAAAGTTGTGAAATGTCCTCATATCTTTCCTTAAGAAATTAGAAATAAAAGAATAAAACCAAAAAAAGAAAATAATAAAGATCAGAAAACATAATCCCTTATCAAAATTCCAACATCATTTTTCATAAAAATTAATATTTTGATTCTTGTATTTCTGTAGACTCAGAATAGTCTAAACAACTTTGATAAAGGAACAAAATCAGAGCTCCAACCCTCCCTAATCCCACGACTTACCACAAAGTTACATCAATCATGACAAAATGGCACTGATATCAGGATAGACAAACCAGCAAGTTACCAATATGAAGTCCCAAAATAGTTAACCACATAAAAGACAATTGATTTCTGGCAAAGTTGCAAAAGCAGTAAGTGGAGAAAGAGTTGTACCCTCAATAAATATACCGAAACAACTGGATATCCACATGCAAAAAACCCAAACCTTGTAACACATCCAAAATTTCCTGAGACATCCAAAAGTCAACTGAAAATGGCTCACAGTGGGTTAGTTGAAGTAAAGTCGGGTGTGACCTGAGCCGTTGCTTTGGCTGAAGTCATTCTCTGGGACAGAAAGACTGGGACAAGGAGTAGAAGGGAAGGCAGAACCTACAGAGATGTTCAGTGATGGGAGGCAGTGAATTTGCTTCTGAGCAGGCCATATGGATGACAAAGAAGGCCATTATGCTTTTTTTTAAGACTATCTTAACTATTTTTATAGACATTTACATAACATATGTACATGTTTTTTTCAGCTTATCACTAATGAAACAGTATGATATTTACACATACATATCTTATTTCACAAATAAGTGTTTTCTCAAGGCACATCCATTTACCTATAAAAGTGTCCAGTTTTTCATTCTTAATGGCTGAGTAGTATTCCATTGTATAGAAATACCACATCTTTTTTTATCCATTTCTCAGTCAGTGGGCATTTAGGTTGACTCTAAGATCTGACTGTTATAAACTGTGCTGCTATAAACATGAGTGCACATATATTGCTATGGCATGATGTTTTTTAATTCTTTTGGGAAGATACACAGAAGGAGAATAGCTGGGTGAAACAGGACCTCCAATCCTAGTTTGAGTAATCTCCATACTGATTTCCACAGTGGTTGCATCAGTCTGCATTCCTACCAACAGTGGAGAAGGGTTCCTTTTTCCCCATTGCCCCTCCAGCACTTGTTATAGATTTTGAAATTATCTAAATTTTTAAAGCACTACTGGTATTTTATAAATGGGTTTTATTTCTATTGTATCAAGAAGTAATGAATGAATTTAGTACGGTGATGCCTGCTTATAATCTCATCTACACAGGAGACTGAGGCAGGAGGACTGTAAATTCAAAGCCAACCAGGCTCAGTGAAACCCTGTCTCAAAAAAATAAAATAAAAGGAGCTGGAGATATAACTCGGTCATAGAGTACTCCTAGGTTTAATCCCCAGTTCAGCCAGAAAGAAAAAAGTAATAAATGGTAAGTCATAGAAGTTTAATCTGTTACCATACAGATAGACTGATGGCCATTTAAAAGTTGGGAAGGAAATGAAATTGACTCACCCAAATTCACACAGCTAATGAAAACCCTATCTTCTAAGTCTTCACATTCTTAATCTGTTCAATTATAATTGCATTTTCTGGGCATTATACCAAGATTTTGATATAGGGGAAAGAAACTCCCAACCTACTAGATGTCTGGTATGAGTTGGTGTTCTCTAAAATTGAAGAATGAATTTTAGGAACAATAGAGGTTAAGAGCAGAAATATTTATTGAGAGAAAGAAAGCTTTTGTCTGAAAGAGAGACAAAAGGGGTCCAGAGTGGGTTGCCAAAGACTGTCTTTTCTATGGACTTTTATAGAGTAAAACCACAAGGTGAGGCAGATCCAAAATGGAGAAAAATGGGAAATTGCGAGACAGGCAGGATAGAACTATGCTCAACCAGTAAGATCATAATTGCTCAGGTAAATTGATTAAATTGAGATCCCATAGGGAAGTGAATCATGTAGCAAGTGTGAGAACAGAACCTTTGCGAGTAGGGGATTGGATTTCAGGCTTCTGGCTTCCTCCAGGTGATAGATACCTGTTTAGAATATCAATCCCTGATGTTTATCCTTAGGTTGTGGTTGCATTTGTTTTGTCTTTTGTCTTGAGATCTTGCCAGAGGAAGGTGTCTGTCTCCAAGGTTGCAAGATATCTGGTCCTCTGCACTGGTTCCTTCAAGGACCCAGTCCTATCTGCCTGCTTAAACTATTTCTGTGTAACTCAGCTGACTCTAACAGTTTTTTGGATTATTGAATTGGAGAGCTGTCTGGAAAATAAAAAAGTGTTATGAGCACACCTTTATTCCTGTACAGTTTTGATGACTTTGTATGAATTTTGAGATTTTCTTTTGTAATCAACTTGGTTTTTCAAACTTGAGCTGAGGAGTGAGAATTCATGTTCATGGTTGCTTTATGGTAAAACTGAAGTAGCTCTATTAAGTGCTTGAATCTTAATACTTGCCTTAGAGTGACTTATGTGGTATAATTTTAAAAATATGGTATTTTAAAAATTAAATTTATTACAGTAAAAGACACATTGCCATCCCCTTTGCTTTGATGTTCTTACTCCATATTGTTCTTGCCACTTTGTAAAACAATTTCAGAAGTCTTTTTTGGGCATCTTTAGTTGTGTTGGTATGGCTGCCTTGATGTCCTGAGTTGATTCAAGGCACTTATGTTTTATGATCATTTTGACTTTGGGGAAGAACCACAAGTTGATAGTGTCATATCTGATAAATAAGATGCATGAAGACTTATTGTAGTATTTTTATTTGACAAAAATTGCTATACCAGTAATGTGTGATACATGCCATTTTTGTGATGGAGAATAAGACCATTTGCCCATTTCTCAAGCTAGTTGCTATGTATGTTTCTTAAATGCTTTAATCTTATAATACTCAGAGTTCACCAGAGTGTTCTTGGGGGCAAACTCAACGTGTGCAATTTCATCAAGGTCAAAAAACAATCAGTATCACCTTGATATTGGATCTTGATTGGCATAGTTTTTTCACACGAGAATTAGGTCATTTCCATTGAGAACTCTGAACCATGGTCTCAGGATCATAACCGTAGATCCAACTTTAATTTTCTTTTATTTATTTATTTATTTTTTATTTAAAGAGGAAAAAAAACCACGTAAAGGGTAGAGATAATACAGAATTTCAAAAAAAAGATAAACAGTGAGAAATCACTAGTTGATAAATTGCATATTGTCCTCTTAGAAATAGTTGTTCAAGTTACAAAATTAAAGCATACAAAGTGAGACTATAAACAGCTACGCATGCAAGAGTCTCTACATGTATTTCTATCCTTTCTGTATTAGAAGGAAAAACAAAACATAGCAAGACAAAACAAAACAAATTCCTACAAAAACATGAAACCAAAAAGTCGTATAAAACCACAGTACAAGGTGATCTACAGTGATTACTATGTTGTTTTTTATTATCTTCAATAGAATTGCCTATGTCATCAGACGTAATTGAATATAGCAGTACATAACAATATTAGTAAAAATAAAACATTGTAGACAGTATAAAACTTCAAGGCAGGTAATAATCAAACCAGAGTGGATGTTCTAGTGGGTCTTGTCATCTTAAGTGCAGTTGCCTATACTCTCAGACTTGATACTATCAATTATAACAGCTTTGAATAAAATCTATCAATACAAAATAGTGATCTAACAAACCAGATTCGATTACCATCAGTCATGGTAAAACAGTGTAGGTTATACAGAGCTCCCAACTTTCATTTTCAATGATTTCATTTCTTAAAAAGTTGGAATCTGAAGCAGCACAATTACACTACCCCAGTGAAATGCTTCATCCCTGATCTATGATTACAGCATACTTTAAAACATACCTTCTTTGAGCCATAGCTCAAAAACCAGTTACACTGAAAAAAATCTCAACGTGGCATACAGTTACTAAGGTTTGCCTTGCTGTTTCTTGTATTGAAGGTCCTTGCCTTTCCATTGGATGGCACTTGGCAGCAGTATTCACCATGTGTTTTATAAACAACCAGTGTCTTAGTTACTTTTCACCTTGCTGAGACAGAATACCCCCACAAGTGAAAGATGGGAAGGTTTATTGTAGTTCACACTTTGTAGAAGTTTCAGTTCATGGCTAACTGGCTCCAAGGCAGGGTGATGTGGCAAAGAGGCAACACAGGAGAGACACTGCATGGTATCATAGGCATAAGGTGGTAGCAGTAGCCTGCCTTTCCCTTTTATCCCATCCAGGATGCAACCCTTGGGGTGGTGCCAGGGTGAGACACCCAGGGTGAGACAGTGCTTTATTCCACATTCACACACCCTAATCCAGCTACCTTTGAAACTCTCTGCCTATATGACTGGGTGATGCTTTAGGGGACATCGAGATACAACTAATGTTTGGACAGGTTATAGACAAATAATTTTAGAGTGTAAGCTTATTAGCTATGAACAATTTCTGTTATCTGATCAATGAAGTTTTCCTCCTTTGGTTCATCTGTTAGAACAGGATTTGGCCCACAGTCTGTTTTTGAGTAGCCAACAAAAATGGTTTTAGAGTATTAAAGAGCCAACAAAAATGGTTTTAGAGTATTAGAGTTTAAACAATAGGGTTGTCTAGTCCTTAACATCAAAAGCTTCCCAGTATCTCTATGTGGATCTGAAAATAGCTACTCAGGAGGCTGAGGCAAGAGGATCTTCTTGCTCTTGTTGAGCAAGTAGGAATAGTACCTGTTAGAAAAGTGTAAGACAACTTCTTGTCTGTAATTTCCTTGAAAGCAAGAACTTTGTATCTTCCTTTTGGTTATGAGAACCTACCCACCAAGAGTGTTTGCTAAATGAAGGTGACAGACGCGACACAGTCTGCTGGAGGAAATGGACAAATCAAGGTGATGTATACACCTAAGTGTGTAATGTGCTATTGGAAATTCAAAGGAGGGAGCTTAACCAGACTCTCAAGAGTCAAAGAAAGGTTCCAAGAGACAAGAAGGATAATATGTCAATTTTCATCTAGCTTGCAGATCTATTAAAGTTGACCAATGAGAGGAAAAAGGAATTGATAGAAATTCTGCTGTCAGAAAGATTTTGTTTCAGTAAAATGCTTCGTCAAACATTTGAAGCGCGTTCTCTGTGCTAACCAGTGCTTTAGATGGGTAGAATATTCTTGGGTATAAGTTGTGTTTTTACTGTGCTTCCTTTGACCGTCAGAACCAGGGGAAGTTGTACGCTTGAAGAGACTGCTTGACTTCTCTTGGGAAGCTCGGATTATTGTCTTGGTGCCAGTCCAGATGACTGTGGCCTTGGCATCAGTTTTCCTCAGCTGAGAGAAAAGTGTATTTCATAAAGAGTCCTACATGTTGTGTTTATGAAATCTTCTTTATTCTCAGTGTAACCACTTCTGATTTCTTATCAGAAGTGAAAAATTTGGAAACCATAAGGTGGGGAAAAAAACATCAAGCTACATGTTTAACATGCGATGTTTATTTGACCATATTTGTTTATTCCACATTCACACACCCTAACATGCGATGTTTATTTGACCATATTTGTTTATTCCACATTCACACACCCTAATCCAGCTACCTCATCTTGGTCTTTTAAAAATTTTATTTGTCTCTATTGAAAATAGCAGTGACCCCAGGAAGCAGAAATAACTTTTTTCTTCAGTGAGTCAGTGCAAAAAATTAAATAAGTGGTGCCTTTTTTTTAGAAAAAGTGTGTTTAAATTCATATAAATGCCAGTCCTGGCTCTGTCATTTCCTACCTGTGTAGGATTTTGGATAAGGCACTTAATTTGAACTGTGCTGAGTCCCAGGGCCTTCATCTGCCAAACACGAGGGAATCCTCCCTCTTCACAGTTGTGGTTGGGTTAGAGTTATTGGTAGGATGTGCACCAGTAGGCACTCTTTAAAAGTCCCCTGCAGCTTTCTGTTCTTGTAGCGATGCAAGTAAAAGCCGCTAGTAGTTCTGTTGGAGCAGGGTTGGGGCAGAGGAAGGGCTGTTATAGTATTAAGTTTGTATTATTTGGAAATGTGTTATCGTTTTTCTGTTTGCTTCTTAAATCTTTGCTTTTCAGTCCTATTGGTAAAGTTTTGAATACTCCCAAAGAAGGTAAAGAGGCAAATTTTCTTTCATTTAGAGGTTTGTGAAACTCATAGGAATTTTGGACTACAGCTCAATTGCTAACACTTTCATTGTTTTGAGATAAGATCTGCCAGTGGCTTCTCCATGGAAGGATTAGGAACATACATTTGCTTATGAGAGTAGAGTTAATAGATGTTTTTTCTCAGGTACTTTCTGGATACTTTCTAAGACACAAGAGTAAACAAAACAGATTGTCCTTCTGGAATACATTTTGGGGATGATAGGTAGAGACTATGTAAAGTATTTATTATGCTAGTGAATTCAATGGAGAAAAACAAAGCAATATGGAATAAAAAATGTTGGGAGCAATAAGGGAAGGCTTGCCTAAGAAGCGATGCTTGAGTGAAGACAAGAAAGAGGTTAAATATCTTGCAGACTTCTGAAGAATACAGGTTCTGAGTGGAGGAAACAGTATAAACAGCCTTGAAGTTGGAATCTCACATTAGTAACTATCTGTGAGTGTTTTGGTGGAAGCAGCAAGTATAGTATTGCTTTTGTGCTTTTGAAATGTGAAGTACTTAAGGAACTTTCAGTAAGAGTTCAGGATAGGATCAGGCTGGAGAGACACCTAAGAGTCACAAGATCATAGGTGAAATTGAAGTCACAAGTGTGGATCAGAGATTGTTTGGGGAATGTGAGTGGAATGAGAACTGTAGAAGACTGAGGAGGGAGCTCTGGGTAGCACCGATGAGGTAGGGATAAAGAGCAACCTACACACAAGATTTAGGAGCAGCCTTCTTGGAGGCTAAGGGCAGGACTGGATGGGGTTACTGAGGCTGTGGCAAGGCAGTGTGTTCTCTGGCTTCTGTGTCTTTTCCTTCAATGCCCCCTCTCCACCTAATAGCTTTTGAAATACTAGTCTTCTCCACTGCACCTTAGTGCTTTACTTCAGATCCACCTCCTTTCTTTCTAGGAGTGTGGTAAGTCTGTTGTAGTCTCCTTACTTCTAAACTTAATCTTCCTAAAATACTTGAACTTTGTTAGTGGCTCTCCATCACCTTTAGGATGAAAGTCTAGCCTCCTCCTCAGTCTGGCAAAGATGCTGTTGGTGATCTAGCCTTCTGGATTGTTCTCACCCTCAGCCTCTTTCCCCCCTCACATTCTGTTCTTTTTAGAAGTACACTTCTTTGCCTCCAGGTCTCTGTACATGTTTTCCATACTTCCTGTAATGATTAACTCTCCATCATAGTTCATTAAACCTGCAAATTTGACTAAAGCATTACCTTCTCTGCAAAGTCCTTTCTTACCTGCAAGCAAAACTAGGCTTTTCTGTCTGAGCTGGCTTCCTGATGGTGCATTTCTCAAATGTGGTCCTCATACAAAGTCTTCTGTCTCTTGTTTGTTTTCCCTTTCCAATTTATGAGCTGCTAGAAGGCAGCAATTTTGACACATGAAACTTTGTATTTCTATTGTTTGGCTCCATGTGGTAAATGCCTCAAACTGTGGTCCTTGGACCAGTATTATTAGCCTTGATATAGGGGGGGAAAAAACTCCCAACCTACTAGATGTCTGATACGAGTTTGTGTTCTCTACAATCAAAGAATAAATTTTAGGAACAATAGAGGTTAAGAGCAGAATGTATTTATTAAGAGAAAGACAGCTTTTTGTATGAAAGAGACAGAAGGGGTCCTGAGTGGGTTGCCAAAGATCCCACCTTTTCTAGGGATTTTTATGGTGCAAGACCACAAGGTAAAGCAGGTCTGAGGTGGGGAAAAATGGGAAATTGCAAGGTAGGCATAAGGTGGGACAGAACTGTGGTCAGCCAATAAGATCATGAGTATATTTGCTCAGGTAAAATTGATTAAATCGGGATCAAAATGGGAAAGCAGGTTATGTAGCAAGTGGGCTTGAGTACAGAACAGGGCCTTTTCGTGTGGGATTGAGTTAGTGGCTCCTTCTGGCTTTGGTGAGGTGATCAACACCTATTTGGAATATCAGTCTCTGATGTTTATCTTTCGGAAGTATGTGGGTGCATTCGTTTTATCTTTTTTTTTTTTTTTTTTTGAGACAGGGTCTCACTATGCAGTTCAGGCTGGCCTTGGTCTCACTTAGCCCAGGCTAGTCTCAAATTTGTGGCAGTCCTCCTGCCTCAGCTCCTGAGTGCTGGGATTACAGGCGTGCACCACCACTGGCTCTTTATCTTTCATCTCGAGGTCTGACCCACAATGGGAAGTGTCTGTCTCCCCGCACAGTTGCCAGGTATCTGATCTTCTGCACTGGCTCCCTTGAGGGCCCAGCCCTATCTGACTGCCTATAATATTTCTGTCTAACTTAGCTGCCTATAACAGCATTACTGGGAACTTGTTAAAATGCATATTCTTAGGTCCTGCTCCATACTTATACTGAATCCAAAACTCTGGAAATGGGGGCCAGCAATTTGTTTTATCAAGCTGCAAAGTGATTCTGATACATGATTGAGAGCTATTAATCCGCTGAAATAAATGACAACATTCACTGAGATGAATAAACTGGTCTCATGGTAAGTGGGGATGAGCCCTTCCATTTGGTGTTAGTTCCTAGCAAAAGCTAACAGCTGTATTGTAATGATGTCTGCAGGAACTTAAAATAGTGTGCATGTATAGGTAGGGCTGACAGTAATATTTTAATGTCTTTAATTCAGGTTCAAAATCTGAGTCTGCTGACTTAAACTTTGATATTGGCAATTAAATCAACTAAAAGACACAAATTTATTTGCTTGTTTTTGAGACAGGGTCTTGCAATATAGTTCGAGCTGGCCTTGAACTCACTTTTGTGGCAAAGACTGGCCTCAAACTCATGGCGATCTTCCTGCCTCAGCTTCCTGAGTGCTAGGATTACAGGCATGACCTACCATGCCAGACCTACAAATGTATTATTTAAAGAAACTACCTGCTGGTTGAGGTGTTGAACACCTGTAATCTTAGCCCTCAGGAGGCTGAGGCAAGGAGGATTGCCACGAGTTAGATACCAGCCAGGGCTACATAGTGAGTTCAAGACCAGCATGACTACATATAGGGAGACTTGGTTTCAAAAAACAAAACAACTACCTGTAGTTACCACTATCAGAAATAACCAAGTTATCAATTATTTCTAGGTGATATCATGCTTTTTATTCTTTTATTTTTATTCTTTTCCTACACATGTATATATCTTACTCAGAAACTTTCACATTTAAGTTTTTGAAATATTAACAAACAAGTAGAAATAAAAACATTTGAATTTTCTGACCCTTAAGAAGGTATTTTTTCAGTTTAGTTGTATACAACGTGATATTTTGAATGGTTCAATTGGGCTCATGTTGTTTTACTTTCTGATGTTTAAAGTAAAGACACATGGTAATTTCTGGCTCATGACAAATTAAGTACATGACTTCTGCCAATTTTTATGGGTATCAGCTATAAAAATACTGAACATTGTTATTTTAAGGCTTGGCTTTTATTGGGCTATATAATATTGTTTCAGTGAAATAACCAAAATTCATTGGTATTATTTTAACTTAAGAGGATCAAAATTCATTGGTATTATTTTAACTTAAGAGGATCAGGAAAACAACCCATAAAAGTAAAGACTAAGAAAACGTTTTTTGAGGCAGTGTCTTGATGTATTTGTTAGCCTGGCAGGGAACTTGTAATTCTCCTGCCTCAGCTTCCAAGCAGTAGGATTATGGGCACACACCACCATGTGTGGCTTTACGTTATTTTTATTAATAAGGTCTAATAGCAAGGTGACTAGATAGGTTTATTTTTTAAGTTAATAAACTGATTGATGTGATTAGATAGGATTTTTGTTTACTTGTAGTTCTCAAACAAACAAAAAAAACACCAAAAATTATAAATTGAAAGCCATAAAAATATAGAATTGATAGAATTCAAATTAGTGACATTGATATAACATTTTGCTGAAATTAAATGCCTGTGTTGGGTTTCATAGTTTAGAGATATTTTATTTTTCACTGGCTAATTTAATTTCCATTTTAGATGTGATGGATCATCATAGTAACATTGTCATTAACATATATATTACTACTTTTTTTTTCAGTACTGGGGTTAGAAATCGGCATACGTGGCTGTTCCACTAAGCTACATTCCCCCATTCTCAGCCTACATTCTTTTTATTTTTTAAAATTAAATAGAAAAGTGTTTGTGTGTAGTGTACCATAATATTTTGGAAGATAGGTACATTATGAAATAACTTGAATCAAGCTCATTATATTTTATTATCTGACATAGTTGTCATTTTTGTGGAAAGAATGTTTTAAATCGACCTCTTGGCATTTGTCAGGACTACAGTATGTTGTTATTAAGTCTCGTCTCCATGTTATATGGTAGATCTTTGCAGCTTACTCCTGTCTAACTGAAATTATATAACATTTGACCAATATCTCTTCTACCACCACTCCTGCCCTGGAGAACTATCATTCTACTCTTTACTTCTGTGGGATCAACTTCTTTAGATTCCACATATAAATAAGATTGTGTGATACTTGATTTCTATGGCGGGCTTATGTCATTTAATAGAATATCCTCTGGGTTCATCCATGTTATTACAAATGGCAGGGCTTCTTTTTATTACTGTGTGATATTCCATTGTGTCTGTCACAGTTTCTTTGTACAGTCATTTGTTGATTTCACATCTTAGCTATGGCAGGTAATGCCACAATAAATAGAGGAGTGCAGATAGCACTTCACCATACTGATTTGGTTTCTGTTTGGTATATTAGTTTTTTTATTGACTATGTAAGTTTACATTTGCTATTAGGAAGTGTTAGAAATTGGTTCATTGAAAAGAACTAATCTTGCCACTACAATTGAATGTGGTAGTGAATGCTCTGGGACACTGTTTTGAGTTTGGCATGCCTGTGTTTGCATTTCTTCTCTGTTCTGTGTGCATTACTTGTGCCATCATTTGGCACCAAGAGAATTACAAATGGTGGTGCAGAATGAGCACTGTAATCTTGTGGCAGCATTGAGATAAAGATGACTTATAACATATAGAATACCTAACAGCTACCATAGTTTTAAACTTTCCCACCTATGTAAAGTTTAAATCACATGATTTCCTACCACCAGAACCTTTTAATTCTATTTTTAAAGCTTTTAACTGTTCTACATTTTTTTCTACACTTTTTCTTGCCTTAGTATCCTCAACATGTCCATTCCTCATGCTACAGGTTTCTTATGGCTTCGTGGTTCTTGTGAAGGTTACAGTTTCCTGTCCCAGTTTAGTCTAGATGTACTTCCCACCTTCCATGGTGGATGCAGGCCAGTGATGAGTCTTCTGCCTGAGAGCTGGGAGGGAGGGAGTCTTTTTTTCCTCATAGATAAAACTGAGATGACCTAAGATGGGACTTCATGAAGCTGTGTCCCACTTTATCTCCCCATCCTCTGAAAATTACCCACAGAGAAAGCTGTTTGTAACAGGATAGAGCAAGCCTTAACAAGAGGAGCCTGCAGTACTGGAAAGAGAATCTTGGGAGTGTGAGTGGCTGACTGTTTAATTCTGTAATCTCCTCAGTTACCTTCCATCGAGTTATCTTTATGATTGGAGCTAATTCTAGCTGGGTGTTTCACATGGTACTGGAAGGAATTCTGAAATGATCCATATTATAATTATAAAGATATCTATTATTCATTCATTCATTCATTCATTCATTCATTCATTTGTATGTTCATTTTGCAGTACTGGGGGTTGAATCCCAGGATGCTCTACCACTGAGCTACATGTCCAGCACTTTTTGTTTTCTTATTTTGAGGCAGGGTCTCGCTAAGTTGCACAAGTGGGACTCAAACTTGGGTTCTCTGGCCTCTTAGCCTCCCAAGTGCTGAAATTGTAGGAATGTGCAACCACATCAGGTTACAATTTAACTTTTTTTTTTTTTTTTAATGTATCTAGGTGAAGATGGAGCTGGAAAAACAAGCTTAATACGAAAAATCCAAGGAATAGAAGAGTACAAGAAAGGAAGAGGACTGGAATATTTGTACTTAAATGTACATGACGAAGACAGGGATGGTGAGCATTACGTGTTTCCTGAAGTCTGTTCTAAGGTGCATGCTTGCTGTCACCCTAGTCTTTGACTTTTCTTAGCGTGTCATTTTTTACTAGGAGTTCTGTGATGTCATACTGGTTAGTAAATACTTTCATTGATTTGAGATTGGGGTTCATGCAGTGATAATTCTTGTGCGGATGTTAGCCTTTCTGAAGAATCATAAATTTTCAGTTCCTCTTTCCTCAAGTAGTAAATGTTTTGCTGACTCCCTTTCTCACTCTCACTCTCTCATTTGTCTAATGATGTAATCTATTGCCCAAATATTTTCATCTGATCATCTATTTTTTCTTCTATACACCATTAACCTTCTCATTTTAGTCTATAATATCTTTGAGTACACAAGGCTCTATCTGCTGATGGAAGAAAGATAAACATGTTCCACAGTCTTTCATTTTTCAATTAAGAAATACAAACTAGAGAGCTGGAAATGGTGGCACACATGTGAGGTCCCAGCATTTGGAAATCTGAAGCATGAGGATTGCCATGAGTTTGAGACCACCCCGAGCTGCATAATGAATTGAGAATTATACGTAATAAGACACTGTCTCAAAACAATAATAACAACAACAGAAAAGAAATATGAAGCAGAGGATGCTCTGGTTGTTCTGGCTGGCCGTTAACTCTCTTTCGGTCTTTAAATTGGTAGATGTGACCTAAATAGTTGAACTTTATCAAAGCTAGTAGAACTCTCCTGTGGAGATGGCCTGAAATACAAGGTTGTATTGTTAGTTGGGTGATGAAATGATTTTTATCCTGTTGCCTTGTTAACTTTGTTTGTCTGTTATAGATCAAACAAGATGTAATGTGTGGATCTTAGATGGAGACCTGTATCATAAAGGGCTCCTTAAATTCTCACTGGATGCTGTTTCTCTGAAGGACACTCTAGTTATGCTGGTTGTTGATATGTCAAAGCCTTGGACTGCTTTGGATTCTTTACAGAAATGGGCAAGTGTTGTTAGAGAACATGTTGACAAATTGAAAATTCCACCTGAAGAAATGAAAGAAATGGAGCAAAAGTGTAAGTAGCCTAAAAATAGAAATACAGGTTTCAGACATCTAATGTAGCTGATCATAAAAACCATTAGAAATTTTTCTCTGAATAAATTTGTTGAAGGAAACATAATGTGACTACTGTTTTTGAAAGTCAGTTTAAGAAATATGCTAGTTTTAATATAGTTTTAAATTGGAAACATACACATAATGATAAACTTGGGGACAGTGCCTTTTCTTTCCAAAAGGTTCTGTGTATTCATTTTGAAAAGTAGTTTTTCAGGGTGAAAAAAATTTGAATCTTCAACTGCTCATTTGTAGCGGTTTTATTTCTTGATCAGTAATCTTTATTCCTTTGTCAAAATGAAATATGTCTGAAAAGACGGTTAAAAACATAAATGAAAAGATGTTAAAATTTCACTGAGTGCTTCATTTCCTAGTGTTATACTTTGCCTAAAAAAATACTTGAATGAAATGCTTTGTTAATGTTAACTGATAACTTTTAGGGGAAATTGACAGACTACAGAAAATAATAAAAATGTATGATAATGTACGCCTTAAATCAGTAAAAAAAATGTCGAAAGCTTTTAATCTATACTTTTCCTTTTGAGCTTTGACTGTTGGGATCGTTTTGTTTTGTTTTTCCCTTCTTTTTCAATCAAAGTTTGTATTAGCATAATGGTCCCTGGACCAGCGGCATCATTGTTAGTACAGCTGGGAGTTTATCAGAAATACAAACTCACCCCTCACCTTTTGTTTGGTACTAGAGATTGAACCTAGGGCCTTTTGCATATCAGGCAAGTATTTTACAACTTATCTATAGCCCTAGCCCTAACTCTCTTTCCTAATGTTATAATTTTCTTACATTAAATATTCTTTGAAAATTTAAACATTTTTATGGCTTTATGGTATACTTCTTCATATAATACCTTAATTTTATGCAGGGTAATTTGTTTGAAGATTTAAAACAGTCTTGTAATGGAAATTCTCATGTGTCTTCATCACTGAAAATTCATAGAGTTATGGAGTCAAAATACATGTTACTAAGGCTCTTGATGCATTTACATTTACTTTTAAAAGTGATTGTTTTGACAGTCTTGCAAATGACTGTACAAGTTTATCAGCATTGGTAATAGCTCATTAATGTTTGAGGCTTAAAGAATGAATATGGTACAGGATTGAGCCTAGCTAAAAGGAGATCTGAATAAAGAATTTAGAGAAAAGAAGTTAATCTTAGAAAATAATCTAGCACCATGTTTTAAATTGTGGATTTTTTTCCACATTCATTTTTCTTTCATCCTTTTGATGCCCTTCTTTCAGAGGAAGTAAAGAACCAAACCTTAGACTTACCCTGAGTCATTTGCAGAGACTTCCAAGGTACCAAGTTCCTTGGAGCTATCAATGCAGTGTGGTGCCTCAGAACTATTACTGTGGGTCCAGTGTTTGTTTGCATATTCCCTTCAAACAGATCTCTCAAAGTCTTTTTTATCTTCTCTTACATAAGACTACATATGAACACAAATAAATATGTGAACTATGGCAGAAATAGCTTACCTGTTAAAATAAACCAGTCACTAACCTGTGTTTACTTTGATTTTCAGTGATTAGAGACTTCCAAGAGTATGTGGAGCCAGGAGAAGAATTCCCAGCTTCTCCTCAGAGAAGAAGCACCACATCACAGGAAGACAAAGATGACAGTGTCGTTTTACCCCTGGGCGCAGATACTCTTACACATAATCTGGGCATTCCGATATTAGTAGTTTGCACAAAGGTTAGTTTACTTCCTACAAATTTTGCTACTAGTATTTGCCAGAGCTCAATGACAATTTTGTTTTCTAGGTTTTTTTTTTTTTTTTCCTCTTTTTGGGGTTACATTAGTTTTCCTAGTTTTTTTTTTTTTTTTTTTGTCTTTTTGAGACAGGGTCTTGCTATGCAGTTGAAGCTGGTGTTGAGCTTATTTGTAGCCTAGGCTGGCCTCGAACTTGTAATGATTCTCCTACCTCAGCCTCCTGAATGCTGAGATCATAGGTGTGTACCACCACACCCAGCTTTCCTACATAATTTTTTTTTTTTAGAAATTTCATTTTATTTTATTTATTTTTTTTATCGTTACCGGGGATTGAACTCAGGACCGCACATTTGCAAAGCAGGCAAATTTTGCTGAGCTAAATCCCCAAGCCCTCCTGGATAATTTTTAAAAATCAAATAGAAAGTGTAAAATACTGGATGGTGTTCATGTGATATTTTTGTGGATTTTATTGTCATCATTGTTGTTTTTGTTTTGTTTTGCCTTCACAATCATTTCTTTCACCTATAGAGATATGTCCTAGGGATACTTAAGATGCTTGTGTCTATAGAAGATGAGATCTAGAATGTAGGTCCCAGGAACATAACAAAAAGTAGCCAGAGGAAAAAGTATGTCCTCTATCCCTGTTCTCACACTGCCACAAAATTCTGGTGCCCTACATGACACTATGTGGTGCAAAGTGATTATGCTACCTCTGGGTGCCACTCAGCCCACCTGCTGCATTACTGCTAATCCCTCCTTCCCAGGGTGAGTCTTAGCTTTTGTCAGCTCTCACTCATTCTGCATTGGAATGCATATAAACTGCTGTTGTCCCATTATGTCTTTTGTCTGTGATGTTCCCTCAAATCTGGCTTTCTAATTGTACAGAAGACTCCTCTTCTGTAAATCTTTTTACAGGATAAATCTTTTCTACTTTGTCTACATTTCCATTTTATGGCTGCCATCTTTTATGATCTTAATCATAGTTTCATTTTTCAACAATTCATTTTAATATATTAATCCCCTAATATCAGAGTATGTACTTAACATAAACTTTTAAATAATCTTGCAGCATCTGTTATTTAAAGTTGATGTGAAATTATTAAGGGTTTCATATTTATGTTAAAAAGTGCTGATAGCATTACTTTTTAACTTGAATCTTTTTACTGCATACTTTTTTGTTTGTTTGTTTTTTGTTTTTTGGCTCTTTTGAGACAAAGTTTTGCTGTGTAGTTCAGGCTCGCCATGAACTCACTTTGTAGCGTAGGCTGGCCTTAAACTCACAGTGATCCTCCTGCCTCAGCCTTTCTAGCACTGGGATTAAAGGTGTGTGCCACCATCCCTGGCATAGATCAAATTCATTTTCCTTTCGCTTTGTCCTAAGCAGTATGTCTTTTTTTTTTTTTTTTTTTCCAGTATTGGGGATTGAACCCTTACCCTTACACATGGTAGCACGTGCTCTGCTGTTGAGCTACATCCCCAGCCCTCTAGTATATCATTACTATTTGTAAATCATGCAATAAAATGTCAGAACACACACTCATTTGAGGTCTAAAATTATTCCTCTTTGGGATAAAGTTGATTTTATGAGTAGTAATAGATTGGGGTGATAGCATTTAAAATAATTGAAGTCTATTATCTGCTTGTGAAATGGTGACTATGGTATAGTTCATTGTTAGCACCATTGGAATAAAGCAGTGTTTTTAGGTTTTTTATGGTGCTGGAGATCAAACCCAGGGTCTTGTGCATGAAAGACAAGAACATTACCTCTGAGCTCTGTCCCAGCCCTAAAATAGTGTTTCAAAGGTCACCCTGGAATCCTTGTGTTTGTTTTGTTTAGCAAAAAGCTATTTGTTGGCAGATATTTCTGTTTTGTAGTGCAGCTTGCCTCAGAAAAAGTTGTCTTGTACTCCACATGAGAAATGGCAAATTTAAAGGGT
The DNA here is from genome assembly GCA_004027455.1 of Hydrochoerus hydrochaeris. Taxonomy (NCBI): domain Eukaryota; kingdom Metazoa; phylum Chordata; class Mammalia; order Rodentia; family Hydrochaeridae; genus Hydrochoerus; species Hydrochoerus hydrochaeris. The sequence continues at coordinate 49,878 of PVLA01005636.1, forward strand.
CATGAATCAGATGAGTTACAGATTCATAAATTTTTTAAGCCAGAAGTTGTATCTGCTGTATTTTAAAAAATCTAAAGACATCATCAGATGTGCTCCAGTTTATGAGCTGTTATAATTTGTAAAGGAATAAGAAAATGTGTCTCCTAAGGGAGGTGTGGGGGATAACTCAATTAGTTTAGATATTGGGAGTAGAGATTCACAGAAGCTTTTTTTGCCTTATGTCCAGACACTGATTTCAGTTTACTTTTTTGTGTGTTGGGGGTGCTGCTGGCATTTGAACTTAGGGCCTTCTCCATCCTAGGCAAGTATTCTACCATCGAATTATAACACTAGCCCCTTATTTCAGTTAAAATATGTGTACTAAACTGTTGTGCTTTACTAATAGTATTACTAGGACAGGAGTATAATAATTAAGGTATTTTTAGTTGTTTAAAGTATCTGAGCCAAGTGTGGTGGCACATGCCTATAGCCTATAATCCTAGCCCTTGGGAGACTAAGGCAGGACTAAGGCACTGAGTTGGAGGCCAGACTGAGGAACAGAGTGAACTCAAGAGCAACCTGAATCACACAGCGAGACCCTGTCTCAAGAAAAAAAATTAGGACTCTATAAAATGGACACACAAGTGCTCATCATAATTATACAGGGAGACTGTTCTATAATGTGTATGTGTCTAGGTTAGATGTGAAATTTGATCCCAAATTAATATTAGGTATGACTTTATTAATTAAATGTTTTATTGTTTATATTTCATATCTTCAATTCAGAAAAGTTTTGCTGAAATTCTTTGGATTCTGTTACTTTTGAACAGAATGCCTTTTTTTTTTTAATTTTATTTTGAAAGTAGTAAAAATACAACAGAGCAAGACAGAACAAAGCCAATCGAGACAGTGCAGTGAAATTGGTACAGAACTTCACAGCAGGATACTGGGATGATAGTAATAGGCACCATAGTATATCTCGTTATCTTCACAATAGTTGTCCAATCAATTAGGTATAGCAAAATCAAACCAAAAACAGAACATTATAAAACCAATTGAAAGAGAGTATTGAATAGAGCAAAAAAAAAAAAAAAAACCACAGTGAAAACAACCTTTGCCTTCAAACAGAAGATACAAAGAAATCCCCCATATTTACTATTTTGCATATAGTCCTCCTCCCAAGAGCTACTGAGACATTATCCCCAGTAGCTATGGGTGGGGGGGGGCTGCGGTGTTTGATTCTCAGCTGCACAGGCTCACGGGAGCTGCTGGTTCTCCTGGCCTGCCCCAAGGACACTTAACCAAGAGGGCGGGCAAATAAGCTGCCCGAGTTCCACCATGGCCGGATCTTGGGAGCACTGGTTCTCCCCAGAATGCCTTCTTTATATCTTCCTTTATCATTTCTGTACAGTAAGCGGAATTCAAAATTGTTTTCATTAATTATACAGATGGTGCTGTTTTTTTATTGGAGCAATTGTAGTAAGAGTGAATAAAAGCACCAAGAAAAGTGCAGGTTAGTGCAGAATTATCAGATTAATAGAGAAGCAAAGAAGAATGAAGAGAGATGAAGACTTCTTAGATACATTAACATGCTTTAACAAACTGGAATAGATTTATAGATTTTTAAAAATTTATTCTTGAACGTAAAATTTATTCTTGGATAACTTAAGTATTTCTTTCATGTACTAAAATTTTCTATTGGTATTGTGGACTAGATTCAGTATAATAGAAGAAAGGTACTCATTAAAACTTTAGTCTTAATACTCCAGCTAAAAAAATCTCAGTTATTATAGGTACTACTGTTCAGTCATGTAAGAGTGGCAGCGTTATGGTATTCCCTAATCCAAACTGTTTGTTATATTTAATTTTGATTATTTTATTAACGTAATATTTTAAAATTATTTTAACAGTGTGATGCCATTAGTGTACTGGAGAAAGAACATGACTACAAAGATGAACATTTTGATTTTATCCAGTCACATATTCGGAAGTTTTGTTTACAGTGTATCCTTTTAATACATTTATTGATGTGGTACCCTACCCACTTTGTTTTCTAAGTAAAGGAATTAAATTAATAGATTTTGATAATTGTGTTGCTGTTCTTTCTTTTGTCTCAGATTGGAAGTTTCATTTTCATTCTAAAGTCATTTATATCTGGTTACTTGGAGATAGAAGACAAGTACTGAAATATCTAACTTTGATTTGGTATATTTAAAACTGTATTAAGAAAAGCAGTTACCAGTTGTATGTGGAAAAGCCTAATGCTAATGCAAAGGCTTTGCAGATATAGTTGTTTATTTGTTTAATGGGTGGTAGGGTAAGATGAATTGTTAGGTTTGAATATTTTCATTCTTAGTTTCTTTAGTATGTTATCATTTTATTCACATACAGCCTAACTCAGTGGTTTCAGATGCTAGGCATGCTTATCTATGACCTATTGATTGGAATATTTCAAGGTGAGAATGAGATACTTGGTCTACTATTTAAAACTTCCTGCATTATTTTTATGATCACAAGATTGGAAAACATAGGGCCTGGGATTTGGCTCAGTGCCATAAGCGCCTCCTGGCAAGCGTGAGGTCATGAGTTGGATTCCTGGCACTAAAAAAAAAAGATTGGAAAACATGTCAGCTGTATGTGGAAAAGTCTAATGCTAATGAAAAGACATTGTGGGTATAACTGATTATTTGTTTAGTAGGAGTGGATGGTCATTCTAATTTAGATGGCAAGGATTAGTTAAACCAGTGAATAACAACTACAACTAAAAGAAAGAGGCATTAGGGATTAGTGATACACATGTACTATATGTCTGCAGTCTAAAAATGATTTTATTAATGGGTATTCAGTTTAAGGACTGTTTATAGAAAGCCTTGCTGAATGACCTTGTCAATGAGATCATTTAACACTGGTAGTTTCCCTTTTCCATTGGTGCATAGGCCTTTGTCTTCTCATGTCACTTACAGGTTAAATTGTTGAATTAACTGGTTACATAGTATTTTTAAAAAGAGTTGGGCATGATGGTGTATGCCTGTAATCCCAGCACTCAGGAGACTGAGGCAGGAGGATTGCCTGAGTTCAGGGCCAGCCTGAACTGCATAGCAAGAGTGTCTCAAAAAAACAGTGGAAATAATTGAGGTAGATGTCTAAAGCCAAATTATCTTTGAGATCTTTGGAAACTTGAGAACAGCCTTTTTAAGCATTTCTTTAATGCTAACTTAAAAATGTAAATGTAGAGATATGATTAAGAAGGAAGCTGTCCACTAAAATAAAGAGACACACTTAGAGCTGTTGACTTTTAAAAGAATGCAGAATAAGCTGGGCATGGTGGCACACTCCTGTAATCCCAGCATTCTGGAGGCTGAGGCAAAAAGATCATTGCAAGTTCGAGACCAGCCTGGGCTACCAAGTGAGCCCAAGGCCAACCTGAACCACACAGTGCGACCCTGTCTCAAAAAGACAAAATAAAGCAAAACAAAAAGAATGCAGAATGTGAGAAATCACTTCAGAGTAGTAAGGTATGTGTTTATCAGTCAGAGAAGGTGACAATTCAGACAATTCATCTTTATTTAAAAGTTTAAAGAATTTAATTTCACTGTAAATTTTTCAGTTATAAAAATCTTCCAGATTATAAATTGATTCTTGTCAGGAAAGTGATTAAATGTTCACATAATTAAGTTTTTGCTTAAGATTTTGTGTTTGTTTCTAACAAGTTAAGTTGTATTTAGCAGTACTACTTTTAGGCTGACAAGCAGGCTATGTCCTAGAAAATACCAGTATGCCAGTTAAGAGTTTAAATTGCTCCCAATATTTGACATTGATTTAGGTCACTATCATGTGTCTTAGGAACATGATGGCCGCTGCTAGGTGGTAGTCCTTAGGGCTGGTCATAGAATTTCCCTTAACTACTCCAAATAGGTCATCCATCAGTGGTCACCTTGCCTTTCCACAGGTCTCTTGGTCTTTTTTTTTTTTTGGTACCGGAGATCGAACTCACAACCTTGTGCTTGCAAGGCAGGCGCTTAAGCCGCTGAGCTAAATCCCCAGCCTGGTCTCTTGGTCTTTCAATCCATTGTTTTTTAGATAAAAGGCCAAAAGTAGGCTCTGCTTTAACTAATGCATTTTCATGTGAGTTGGTGACATTTCAAGTTTTGTTCATAAAGTCTATTTTTCCCCTTGGTCATTTCTGAAAGCTTCCTGGTGGTAACTGTGGGCTTGCTTTTTCTCAGTGTTGGGCTTTTTGAACCCTCTTCTGTGAGTCTCCTGAGCATTGTGCTTGAAGTCTTACTTCCTGTAATTAGTAAAAACTGTAAGAGATGTTAGTGCAAATCGTTTTTGTTGAAAAAGCAAAAGAGTTGTTGATAAATAATGTCCTTGATGAAGTTTAAGAAAGTAAAAAACAAAAATTATGTGCTTTAAATACAGTAGTATTGTCAGTATTACTAAATTTACCTTTATTTCTTGGCTTAGTGCAACTTCTCACATAAATTAAATTGATTATGTAAGGATTATTTTATTTGCTTTTTCATATGTATTTATACTTTTAAAAGTTCTTAATATACTGGTAGAAGTTATTTTATTTTATTTTGTTTTTTTTTATTTTATTTATTTTGGTGCTGGGGATCAAACTCACAACCTTGTGCTTGCCAGGCAGGCGCTTAGGCCACTGAGCCTCTGGCCCCTGGAAGTTATTTTTTAATATTAATGTGCATATACATGTAAAGATTGAGCTGAGAACAGATTTTCATGGTACTGATTCATAGAATTTATCCAAAATTTTCTTTAACATTATTATTCAGATGGTGCAGCACTTATTTACACTTCAGTGAAAGAAAACAAAAATATAGACTTAGTATATAAATACATCGTTCAGAAACTATATGGGTTTCCCTATAAGAGCCCTGCTGTTGTTGTGGAAAAGGATGCAGTATTTATGTGAGTATACTGGGTTTTTTTGTTGTTGTTTTGTTTTGTTTTGTTTTGTTTTTTGGTGGCATCAGGAATTAAACCCAGGGCCTCTCGCATGCTAGGGAAGTGTTGTACTACTGAGCTATACCCTGCAAGTACCCTTTTAAATATATTATGTCATATATTAATGCTACTACTTGATGATAAATCACCATTTTTAGTTTTGAGATAGGACCAGTAGATCATGATGAATGGTGAAAATCTGTTTCTTAATGGTTTATTTATCACCTGCCTTGATCTGGTTATTATTGCCTTTTAGTTTTACCAGCTTTTTAAAAGACCTTTACTATTTTAACTAAATTGCCCATTGGATGCCCATGTTACTATATTTCCTTATTCTTTAATTGATTTTGATTTATAATGACTGAGTGCATAATCTAGACTTTCTTTTAAAAAGCTATATCAATAAAATTGGGAGGTAATAATTACTGTCTGCCTTAGAAAAAATTTTAATAACATTTCAGGATGAGGAATATTGGCAATCACTTGAAGTAGAAAATAGTAAATTAAAAATAGGATGCTGTAATAAAAACTAATTTTCCATTATTGGTCAGATTGACTTCATAAAATGTTCCCTTTGCATGATCATGGGTTGAATGCAAAAATCGTTATATAAATGCTCAGAGAGTTTATATATGTTTCTTCTTTCCAGTCCAGCAGGGTGGGATAATGATAAGAAAATAGGAATATTACATGAAAATTTTCAGACATTGAAAGCAGAAGATAATTTTGAAGACATCATAACTAAACCACCTGTCCGAAAGGTAACAATTTTAATAAGTATTTTCAGTATTTGGGCTTTTAAACTGAGAAGGTAATCCCTGCCCTTTTTTTTTTTTTTTGGTACCAGGGATCAAACTCAAAACCTTGCACTTGCCAGGCAGGTGCTTATGCCGCAGAGCTAAATCCCTGGCCTGGTAATCCCTAATTTTAAGATTAAAGGTAAAAAGATGAAGATACCCTTTCCTATCGGGCATTTCTAAGTATAATTTGGGTGTTTCTTATGTACAATTCACATAAGAATTTGTCTTAGCAGATTATGAATCAACTGGTCATTGAATCTTAGTCTTAGGTATAATTTGTTAGCAAATGGTGCTGATAATTCTAATGTGGTGCTTTGGAAATCACACCTGGGGAGAATGTATGGACCTTGAGCAGTTGGAAAGGTTAGAATCTTTCCAGTCTGCATCTCAGGCAAAAGCCAAGGAAACATTACTAGAATAATTTTCTTAGTTCTACCTATTGGGGTTGATCTTGGATCTTTTTAGATATTACACCACTTTAGCCCACAACTATCCATGAACTTCCACTTTTCCAGATTCAGTTTTAGGTTTGGCCCACATGTTATTTTATGACTATTAAATCAGATTCTAGAAAGTACTCTTTTTGCATATACATCTCGATTTCTTGTTAAGCAGTACAAGATGCTCTAATTAAAAATAGATGACTCTGAAAAATTGTGTAGAAATAAATATTTACATATAATACTTAAATTTAGATGTATCAGAAAAAATAACTTTGATTCAGCATATATTAAGATTCTTAAGGATCCAAACATTTACAGTGCAGAGCATCTTCTGTTTGTGGGTTATTAGAAATAAGAAAAGAGAGCTCAAATGAAAATTCAGTTCTATTTGTAATAGTCAGTTTTCTTATGACTGGTACACAATACTCACAACTCTAAGGAGGAGAGGTTTAAATGGGTTCAATCCATGGTCAGGCAGCTCCAAGGTGGAAGAGCATGGCAAAGGAAAGTGGCTTCACCCATGGCAGCCAAAAAAACAGAGAGTGAAAGGAGGAACCAGGGGCAAGAGTGTACCCTTTCAGATCAGTGATCTCCCTCCTCCAGCCAGGCCCACCTTCTAACAGCACATAAACTACTGAACTCATCAGTGGATGAGTATGGCACTCCCTGATCCAGTCACTTTCCACACATGAGACTTGAGCCGTTTCAGATCTTAAACCATAATAAATATTGACCTTAAACCATAACAAATGTTGCTAGTGTGGATATCTATTTAAAATGCACACATTAGAAAGAGTGAAAAAGCACTTTTTGTTTTATGAAATAATCTGCCTATGCAGTCCAGATAGGCCTTTAACTGCGTAGCCCAGGCTGGCCTCAAACTTGTAGTCTTCCTGCTTGTTTTCCCAGATGCTGTAATTAACACATGTACCACCATGGTTGGCTATCCCCAGCCCCTCTTTAGTTTTAGTTTTGAGATAGGGTCTTATCAGGTTCCCCATGCTGGGCTTGAATGTAAGATCCTTGTGCCTCAGCCTCCTAGGGTGCTGAAATTATAGGCATTTGCCCTCATGCCCCACTATTTCCTGCTCTTTTACCAACAAAATTATGCTTTTGTCTCTTTTTTTCTTTTCTCTTTTATTCATTCCATAAGTATTTATTGAGTACCAGCTCATGCACTAACTGCTTAGATGCCAAGTGCTAAGTAGGAAAGATTGTGATAAAAGGTATGGGATTGGAGAATGATATGGGAAAAGTGAGTGTGGGGATTGGCCTGGAGGGTTGTTGTGTTATAAGTTGGGGATGTCTCTGATAAAAGTAGGGGATATTGAAGGCAGAGGGATCTGAAAATGCACAGTTCCCCAGGAAGACATGTGTGAGGAAGACAGGGGCAGGAAAGAGTTGTGAAGTGGTAGCAGGGAAGGGGCAAAGTTAAGCTCTTATGAGACTCATTAGGCTGCAAGTATGGGCTTTGGATTTCATCTCGAGTGACATGGAGAGGTCTGGAGTTTGCTCACAGAAGCATTGTAATCCCAGGTAACCTTTGAAAAGGATCACTGGCTCCTGGGAAGAAAATAGACTGAGCATGTACAGTACAGCAGGAGTATAAGCAAGAGACTTTGTAGTCCTTTTTCCTAATTGTTCAACTGATAAAGGAGTTGTTGTATTTCTATTTTGGGAAAAGCAGAGACAAGTTACATTTCACTCAACTGGGAGATTACCCTTTTTAAATGCCCACTTGTTGTTTAGCAGATTATATAAGCATGATTAATATACTTGTGGCTTCAGGGTTGAGCTAATAAATGTATGACTTTTTACATGTAAACTGAAATTGAATAAAATTGAAAATTTAATTCTCAGTCATATTAACCACATTTCAGGTGCTCAGTAGCCACTGGTAGCTAGTGACTATTATATTGTACTAAGTGTACAAGGGACTTCTACATCATTGTGGGCAATTACTGTACATCTCTGCCTTGAGGTCTCAGGTTGGGTGGGACACCACATTCATGTAACTATAAAGAAGTGTAGGGGTCCAGGGATTTAGCTCAGCAGCATAAGCACCTGCCTGGCAAGCACTAGGTCTTGAGTTCAATTCCCCAGTATCAAAAAAAAAAAAAAAAAAAAGAGAGAGAAATATAGGGTAATGGTCCTATTCCTGAAGTGTTTTTTTGGTACCAGGGATCGAACTCACAGCTTCATGCTTGCCAAGCAAGTGCTTACACTGCTGAGCTAAGCCTCTGGCAACTCCTAAAGTGTTTTTTACTTAGTTTAATCCAAACAGTAAATTACCAGTGGTGCTATTAAAATATATTAAGCTTACTCATTAATATATTGTGTATTTCAGTTTGTGCATGAGAAGGAAATTATGGCAGAAGATGACCAAGTCTTTCTTATGAAGCTACAGGTATGGACTTACATGAGAAGCAGAATTAGAATGGTTAATGGGTAAAGTTCTTGTATATATTTTCTTTAAAAATAACAATATATGCTGTGAATGTCTAACCTAGGATTTTTTCTTATTTTATAGTCTCTTTTAGCAAAGCAACCACCAACTGCAGCTGGAAGGCCTGTGGTCAGTATTTTACTGTATTTTAACAAAATTATTAAGACAGAATATATTATATATTGTTTTAGTTCTCTTTGCTTAATCATGTACATATCTCACATAGTTTTGCCCTTAGTGTAAACTTGAATTCAGACTTATTCTGAAATTGTGAAATTTTAAGAGAAACTATATCCTTGTCAGATTTAAATTGTGTAAAGATTCATTTTACAAATTTCTTTTTGTTTATTTATTCATTTACTTACTTCGCAGTACTGTGAATGGAACCCAGAGCCTTATGCAGGCTAGGCAAACACTCTACCATTGAGTTATACCACTGTCCCTTTTTATTTTGTTTTAAGACAGGTTTCAAATTGGGCTTGAACTTGGAATCTTCTTGCTTCAGCCTCCTGGGTTGCTAGGAGTATAGGCATGCACCACCACATCCAGGTTTTTTTTGCAATGTTATGTGTCAGTTATATTGAGCTATCAGTGTGTGTGTACAAATCCTTACAACAATCTTAAGAACAAAGTATTATTATTACTCCTGTTTTGCAGACGGGGAAGTGTGAGCTTTAGAGGACATTGTGTCTTATCTGAGGTTATACTATTGATAGGACACAGTCCAGGTTGAAACCCAGATAGGACTCTCACACTTATCCTCACAGCCATACTTCATTACTTAATGCATTTCTTCCTTTCCATTGAAGAAAGAATTAGTGTTCTAAAATGTGGTGGGCCTCTAATGTTCTCTAATAATGACAAAGTTGCTAATATTTTTGTCTGTGTAAAAACCAGTACAATAGATGATTGCAGAATAATCTCTTTTCGTATTTTGACATTGAAAGTTTTAGGTTTCTGTATTTGTGGTTTTCCTGTTTTTACCCAGGATGCTTCACCACGTGTCCCGGGAGGCTCCCCTCGAACACCAAACAGATCTGTGTCATCCAATGTTGCCAGTGTGTCACCGATCCCTGCTGGGTCAAAGAAAATAGACCCAAACATGAAAGGTATGTCTCTCTCTCCAAGAAAATAATGCATTTTACAATGGGAAAATAATCTACCTAGAGTCCTGCCTAAAATAGCTATTTTCATTCTTGAGCACAGTCTTCTAAGCTTTGTCTTTGGCTATAGTCTCATAGTAAGTCACCATCTTTGTCCAGCCTTTGGCTTTTCTGGTCCTCTTAGGTTGTATGCATATAAAATGTATAATATAATGTATAGAAGTAACAAAACTTAGCTTATTTTTTAATATTTTAAAAACCCAAATTTAATAATTAAGAAAATTTTCATGCTTGCCTAATAACAATAAATCCCTGTCTTCACAGGCATACACGTGTGTAGTTAGGTTGAAGTGCTGTTATCAGCAGTCAGTGCATTTTATTCTAGTTGCATGAGCAAATGTATGAGTGATATACACAAGTTTTGATTGACTGACTGAGGTGAGTGCAGGAGTTGGAGTAGCATGTGCTGCAGCCTCTCCCCTATTGTGGTCCCCCTTGGGGTCCCACTCAGTTGAGTTGTGAAAGATCGCATTAAAAAATCACACAGTCTTGTTAAAAGTTTTTGCTCCTGTGGGCCCACAGGACTAGCTACCAGGACTATGGATGGGACATACCTGTTAAAAGCCATTTTACAATGTTGTTGGTTTTATTAAATTTTTGTGTATGTATGTGTAGCACTGGAGATTGGCTTCAGAGGTGCTCTACTGAGCTACATTCCCAATGTTTTTTATTTTTCATTTTGAGATGGTTCCTGCTAAATTGCCCAAACTGGCCTTGAATTTGAAATCCTCCTGCCTCAGCCTCTGGAATAGCTGGGATTACTGTAAAGGTGTGCACCACTGCACCCAGCTATAGTTTATTAATAATGCATCGCTATATCTATGAAAATTTTGTTGTATTTAATCATTCTTCTTTGGTAGATCATTAGAGAAATTCATTTTTATACTTTAATAGGTAATTTGCAGTTCAAGTACACACATAATAGTCTGTAGGAATAATTGTCCTAAGTGGTAGGTCAGAAGAGGTTAAAGAGTTTGTATACTTTTGTGCCTTTTGATTTTTGTTCAAATGGATTATTCAGGGTTTTTTTTTGGGGGGGGGGGTTGGTACCAGGAATTGAACTCACAACCTTGTGCTTGGTAGACAGGCGCTTAAGCCACTAAGCTAAATCCCCAGCCCCTAGATTATTCAGTTTTACATGTCATCAATATTGAGTTATTACAGTTTTACTACAACCTAATTAGTGTTCTTTGAACAATAAAAACCTTTGCCTATTTCCCGCCTATTGGTGTTTCTTGTTTATGAATCATTTATTGTTATCCTTTGCTCATTTATCTCTTAGAACTTGTGCTGGTTTTCATATAGGATCCAGGAACTTTTTTGTAACATAATAGGCAAATGTTTTTCAACAGTTGTAGTTTTAAAGAATCTGTTTCAAAGGGAATGATACATGAGCATCTAATATCTGTTTGTTTAAAATACTTTGGGCCTTTTAAAAACAGCATTCTAATTTTTAGGTTTTCTTACACTCTTAAAGTTTACTCATTTGTTTTCTGTATGACTGATTTAGAGATTGTGAATATTCAGCCTCAAAGATTAAACTACACTTGAATTTGGGATGTAGCTCTTAAATTTTAAGTCTATAATTTATTCTCTCTGCATATTCTCTCTAAAGTATTTATGGAAAAATCTAATGTTTTGAATAAAATTTTTTTGTTTTTATAGCTGGAGCTACAAGTGAAGGTGTCCTGGCAAATTTCTTCAACAGTTTGTTGAGTAAAAAGACCGGCTCTCCTGGAGGGCCTGGTGTCAGCGGTGGCAGCCCTGGAGTTGGAGCTGGAGGTGGAAGCAGTGGTTTACCACCATCTGCCAAAAAATCAGGTATAGGCACCTAGAGCAGGTTACTTTCATTGAAAACAGCTTTGTCGAGGTATAATTTACATACCGTTAAGTTCAAAGTATACGTTTCTGTGGTTTGAACATCTTACAGTGTTGTAGACAATATGACTGTGATGTAATTTTGGGACATTTTCATATCCCTAAAAGAAACCTCAAATCTTCCTTCTCTCATGCACATTACCACCACCACCTCACCCTGCCTCCCATCCTAGGAGACTACCTGTTTTCTGTCTTTATGGATTTGCTTATCTAGATAATTTCATGTCAACATTTCCATGTAATATTTGTCTAGTTTAACATAATTTTTTTGTTTCATTCATGTTGATCCATGTATCTGCATTTCAGTTTACTGCTGCACTGTATAGCTAAGCCACATTTTATTTGCCCATTTATTAGTTGGTGAGCATGTGGGTTATTTCCGGTTTTTAGCCATTGTGAATAATGTGGCTGTGAAGATTCATTTTCACATGGACATTAAGGTTTTAGTTTTCTTATGTAAACACTTCAGGTAGAGTTGCTACCTGAAACACTCTTTGTGTTTTAAGTTTTTGAAAAACTACCAAAAAATTGTTCAAAACAGCACCATTTCACATTCCCATTAAGTTCCAGTTTTTCATAATCTGTCCAATGTTTGATATTATTCATTTATTGTTATCACTCATTCATCTTTCCGCGTTCTGGATTTGTTACTATGTTTTGTCATTCTTATTGTCCTTGTGCCTTAAAAACAAAATGAACTATATGAGATTAAATGATAGGTACCAGTTTTACTTCCATTTGCTAGCAGACCTTCAATTTTAAATAACAGAATTAATTTTTAAATTGAGAATATTTATATAACTTGGTATGCTAGGTTAAAAGTGCTATTATTATTTGTTTATTTTTTATTGTGGCAGTACTGGGTTTTGAACCCAGTCTTATTTGAGATGGATCCTAGCCCTTTTTTAAATTAATACTTTATTTGTGGACGGGGTTCTACTGAGTTGCTCAGACTGACCTCACACTTGCAATCCTGAGTTTTGCTAATTTTAAAAGGAGAGACATTGATGAAAAGCATATTTTGACTGTATCTTCATCTTGTTTCTTCTCCTTCACTGTAGGCCAGAAGCCTGTTCTCTCAGACGTCCATGCAGAACTAGACAGAATCACACGAAAACCAGTTTCAGTTTCTCCTACGACACCTACATCTCCTACGGAAGGAGAAGCCTCTTGAAAATACCAAATAAAGCCATTTATTCAGCCTTCTGGGATAACATAAACTTGCCTCTGCTTTTTCCGTCAGAAGTGGAATTAGGGAGCTGGAATGCTTTTTACAGATGGACTAAACTTAATGTCTTTTTGTTTTTGGTGGCTGCCCATTTTTATAAAAGGAGCTATACAAAAGAAAAATTATTCTACATTATGTAGAATTGCTAGTTGCAGTGCAGTTTTGCATAAAGAAATAATTTTGGATTTTGAAAATCTCAAAATTTATAGACCTGAAATACAACCATGTGATCATATACTAAAGGCTATTTAAACCATAAAAAAAGGTTTAGGAAAGGGCAGAAAATATGCAATTTGGGCATTTGACTGACTTGGAAGTCCAAACTTGTTTAGTTATTAAAATCATTTAAAATTTTGTGTGTGTTATTTGCTGAAAAAAGAAAATTATCAGTTGTTAGATTTTGCACACCAATATAAATGTAATACCACACATGGGAGATACTGAGAAAACAGTGTTTGATTCACTAGTCATTGTCCCAGTCAGAGGTCCTGTAAGTTATCTTCAGAAGAGGATTTAGAATTATTGGCCAAGATGTTCCTTAAACTGAGAAGGAAAGAAAGCACACTGCCTAAATGTGCAAAAGAAAAATGCAGAGGTTATGAAGATGTAAAGAGATTACAGTTTTTGGATTTGTCTATACATATATATATGTATATATATATATGGCTCTGCCTTAATATACTCCTTTTTTGTTTGTGACAACTGTAATCAGTTAATAAAATATTTATTCTCTGCACTCAGGTTCAGATAATGTGTTGCATTTTCTTATAATAAGTTAAATTTGCATTCATCAGCTAATAAGATGTGTTAGTCATTTGGAATTTTTCATTTAATAGGATTACTAAGGATTGATCTTTCTCAGAGACAAGTAAGTACGTGGAATTCACACCTGTAAATTTCTTTAGTTTCAGAGTTTGCCTTGATAAACACATTGTACTCCACAGGCATGTGTCAGACTAACAGCATGCCCAGTAGATAATGATAAAAGGCTATATTTTTAATGAAGGGAAGCTATTTTTAAAACTTGGTAAATGTACTAACACATGGCTACACTTAGCAGGTGAGAACCTCTCTTATTCCACTTTTTTTTTTTTTTTTTTGAGAGGGTCTTCTTATGTACTTCAGGCTCGAATTCATGGCAATCCTCTTATCTCAGCCTGTGCTGGGATTGCAGGTGTGCACTACCATACCAGGCTTAGTTTCACCTTTTCAGTGTTCAGTGTCAGTGCTTATTGTTTAGAGTATTCATAAGAACAAGTTGATCTCTTCATTAATGTTCATTTCCTATATCTGCCTTTGACCAAATGAGTTGTTTTCAGATGATAGGGAAAAGCACAATCACTACCATTTATTTGAGACTATCTTACCATGTGTTTCAGGCTGGCCTTGAACTCTGCATAGCCCAGGCTGACCTCAGATCCACAGTGATTGTTCTGTCTCAGCCTTCTGAGTGCTGGGAATACAGCCTTGTTCTATCATGCCTGGCGTTCACTACCTTTTAAAGGCCTTTGTTACTGCTTTAATATACAGATTCCAGAGCTTGTTTTTCAATGAAATGTTTCAAGATAGTACTGTACATCTTATCATGATCTTTTCATTAAAACTTGAATGTCTGCTTAAGTTTTATAATAGTTAAATGCTGAAAATTCTTAAGAGGGTAATTTGTTTCTATGTGGGGAAAACAGGGAGCTCATAGCCTTGGAGAACATTTTAACATTTGAGAGAAGAATGCCATTGATAAAATCTAGTAAATAGAGGGTTCTGCAACCCTGTTTGATAATGTAGGTTTTCATTTTTGCTTTTTTAAACTAGAAATAAGTGGAACTAATGGATAGAACAAAAGAAAAGAGACTGCATTACAGATACTTTAATATATCTGCGACTGCACACGTAGACCAGTTCTCAGTTTTTATGTGTCACTAAAAGTTTTTAAGCACACTTTGTCTACGTGTATACAAAAAAAAGTATGTTCTGAAATTCACAAAATGACCACATAGAACCAACCTCAAACATGTCTAAACTCTGGAGGCTTGCAGTGTAACCCCTTGTGATGTTTTGTTTTTCAGTAAGAGGATTTGAACCTGGAGCCTTCAGTATGCTCAGCAAGTGCTCTACCACTGAGTTACATGCTTGGCCTGATATGTAACTCAGTACTGCCACTAACACGTAAGCACTGTCTTAATTTCCAAATTCAGGAAACAAGCTTAATAAGCTTCATATAAATGAGATCTTAGTCTTTGTCCTTTTTTATGCCAGATGTATTTTACTATTCCATCTGTGGTTCATTTTGCTGCATATAGCAACAATTCTTTTCATTGCAGCATAGTATGTCATTGTATAAATATAATTTGTCAGTTTTGCCATCATAATTGTGTATCATAGGAGCCAGCCTATGAGCTTGTATCTGACTGAGAGACAACAAGGATGAAGCACAAAGAGACCCAGAATTAGGTTAAATGTGGGGGCAGGGAGGTCTTGTCTGCCTTCAACAAAGCCCCAAGTGACTGGTGCACACTGTTTTTGTTCACTTAGACACAGCACAAGTAACCAGAGCAAAACAGGATTTCTCCTAACATCCATGGTATATACCTGAGGAAACAGCTGGACCTCAGCTGTATTAATTTTACCTGCAATGTGACAACATGCACTGAGGAGGCCTTTCTCCCAAGTGCTCACAGAAGAGCCCAGCTAGGCCTTAATACCTGTTCAGTCTCCCACATTTCCCCTTTTTGTTTCACAATAACAGCAGTTGAATATCAACCACTGCTTTTTTATCCCTATGGAAAGCATGTAGGGATGATTATCCAATCTTTTAAAGTATAACCTTTAATAACTATTATCTCCATCCACAGTGGTAATGTGTCTCTACTGGCTCTTTTCAAAGCCCTAATCCTAGCTGACTAACTTAAATGTCCCCCTCTGAAGAGGTGCTGCTCACTGCTTTGAGCAAGAAACGGGCAACAGCTGCTCTAACTTCTTCCAGCTGCAAAGGCACGTAGTAGTGACCAGGAGTCAGAGATCCCTCCAAGAGGTCTGTCGAAAGGGCCCTCGATAGATGCCAGGCATTCTCCTCTCAGGCACTGCTGATGAAAAAGTCTGCTTCCTGAGTATTTTTCTTCAGTTGTCTGAGGGAAGGCTTTCACTGGTGAGGAGAGTGGAGTCCAGTTCCTCTGTGGACACATGGGGAGGACTTCTGCCAGGTAATACAAACATACCCACATGGGCTGTCCATTTCCTGCAGTGACCCAAGCAAACCCCCACCCCCATGCCAGTGGGGTAACTAGTCCCTTCATTTTCCTGTCTCTGGGGACCACCATAACACCTGTGCCTTCTCCTTTTCCCCAGGCTGTTTTACCTTCAACCAATATAATTCTTCCAGGGTGCTACCTGTATTACCAACAGGATTCAAAGAATTTCAGTGTAAATGTTGCAAAATTAAGGCAAAGTTGCAGCTTATTATGCCTGAGTTCCCCTTTTTGTAATTGCTGTTTTAGTGTCAAATGTGCACAACAACAGCTTGTCCTTGTAGATTACAAGGAATTCCAGTAGAACGACTAATACGTAAAAATCTTAGCTCCTGCTTGGATAGGCAGCGCCATTATGCATTTTTATTTTCTTAGGAACTGCCATCCTTGCAAATGCCAGGAGACAGTGTTGCTATATGTGCCCTACAGTCTCACCTGCATGGCAGGTAGCATGCCTAAAATGAGAGTATACTAACATGCACATAGCGAAGTCTGCCAAATCCGGGGTATATATGTCATATTCACTTACCAAGGCTTATTTACCTGAAAGCCTTGGTGATTACAACCTTCCGATGGAAATGATGTAGGAAAAGTCTGGCATGTTGGACAAGATTGTACAATGTGGCACGCCTGTGATCTATAAAGTTTAAAGCTCTGCCATTTGTAGTGATGCATACTTGTGATCCTAGCACTTGGGAGGCAGAGGCAGGAGGATCACCGTGAGTTCAAGGCCAGCCCAGGCTACAAAGTGAGTTCAAAGCCAGCCTGAATTACATAGTGAAACCCTGTCTCAAGCAAAACAAAACAAAGAATTTAAAACTAGGGCCAGGGGTTTAGCTCAGTGGCACAAGTGCCTGTCTGGCAAGTACAAGGTCATGAATTCGATCTCCAATACAAAAAAAAAGCTAGAGGTAAAGACTTGAATATTGTGATCAAAGTAAGAATGAGAAAACCTTGCCTGTTGAAAAAGTCAAGGCAGTGAGTCTATTGGTGTGATGGTTTCCTTCTGCCACTGGTCCAGGAAGGTCAAAGTGTGAGTGTACATGACCTATATAAAAAGAAGCAGTCCTATTCCTAATGACTGCCTGCAATCACAGAGACAAATTGAATAGGCTGAGCATATAGCCAGGCACAGCCACAGCCTGGCAAGCGTGAGGTCCTGAGTTTCATTCCCAGTACAAAGAAGATTGAACAAAAGGGGATCTATAGTACTTTGTATAGTGGCTGTCACCAAAAGATTACTGACATTAACTACATAGATGGAATCATATAAAATGTTAACAGGTCTGTCAGAGTACATTCTAATATGGTAATTACAGTTCTGATCCTTGAGTCAGAAGTCCAGGGGTGGCAATTTTCTGGTGATTTTGCACAGTCCAGTAAGTAGCAAGACAACGTGAGGATCCATCTGTGAAATAAGTGGAAGAATTTATGAGAGGTATTGTCTGAGTATTTCTAGGTAAAATAATGACAGTACAACTGTACAAATGTACAAAAGGATAATTGATTGCTAATCCAGTGCAATCTGCAGAGGCTGTCTGCCAAACAAGGAAGTTTGCCACAATGAATCGGCAAGAGTACTATTGATACCGGTGCATAGGCTTGGTGAAGTTAGTGGCAGGAACAGAGAAAGCAAAATGGTCAGTCCTGCAGATTTAAAGGGTTGGTAACAAAGCAGTCCTTAAGATTGGTAACTATCATAGGCCGGTCCTGTGGGACTGCAGTGGGAGAGGGGAGCCCTGACTCTACAGCGCCCGTAGGATAAATACATGCGTTAATAGCTCTTAAATCCTAAAGCAGCCTCCACTTTCCTGATTCCTTTGGTATAACAAATACAGGAGTGTTCCAAGGGCTGGTGGAAGGCTCGAGATGTCCTGCTCCCAGCTGTTCTTCCACTAATATTTGGAAGCAGATGAGATGCTTTGGCAAGGGCCATGGCTCCACCCAGACAGACACATCAGTTTTCCATTTTAATGGGGGGAGTAGTCTGGATGGGAAGAAACCACAGTGGCCCCCATTAAAAATTTGTCGCATAGCCAGAACCTTCCCTTTCATTCTGATAGATTCCACTGGTTCAGAGACCCTGCTCTCACCGGGTGGAATTGCTATAATACTAATCTAAATTTGCCACTGAGGGACGACAAAGGTGAAACACAGAGATGCAGAATTAGGCTAAAATGTGGGGCCCAGGGGCTTCTTTCTCCCATCAACAAAGAGCCTCACTTGAATGGTGCACTGTTTTTATTCACTCAGACACAGGCACAAGCAATCAGAGTAAAACAGGATTCATCTGTCTTCCACTATCCACGGCATGTATTCAGCTGTATTAATTTTCCCTGCAGTGTGTCAGCCTGCACCCAGATTGTCTTTCTCCCTCGTGCTCACATTGGAGATCAGTTAGGCCTTCATCTTCCTATCTGGTCTCCCACGTGTATTAGCTTCCTGTTGCTATAACAAATTACCCAAATTGAATGCTTAAAACAATACAAATTTTTCTCACAAATTTGAAGGTCAGAAGTCCAAAATCAGTCTCCCTGGGTGAAGTTTCAGTGTCCACAGGTCTGGTTTCTTTCAGAGATTCCAGAGCATCTGTATCCTTCCCCGCATCCAGAGGCTGCCAGTACTTTGGGCCCTGGCTGTCTTAGTATCTTCACTTTCTGCAGCCATCACATTCCTTCTCTCTCTGACCCCCTATCTCTCTTACAAAGCCCCACAACATCAATCTCATATTATAATCCACTTTCATTATTTCACAGCTTGCATGGTTTCTGAAGTCAGATTGAATTTCTTGTTCTTCTGTAAGTGCTTGCTAGAGTTGCTTTCAAAGTTATTTTTTCTTCTTCTCTCTTCTATTTTTCCTTCTTTTTGAGTTTGATATTCCTATGTGAATTTGGGGTGGTATTTAGTCTGTTTAGTGTTTCCTGAACATCTTGGATCTGTGATTTGCTGTCTAAACATTAATTTGGGGAAGTCTGACTCATTCCTTCAAATAATTCTCTTCCTTCTCTTGACACACCCATTTACTCACATATTAACCATTTTGTAGTTGTACATGACTTCTGGATATTTTGTTCCTTTAAATTTTTAACCCTTTTTTTTTGTTTTGTTTTTTGAGTCAGGGTCTTGCAATGTAGCTCAGGCTGGCCTGCGTCTCACTTTGTTGCCCAGGCTCGTCTCAAACTTGCAGTGATCCTCCTGCCTCAGCCTCCTGAGTCCTGGGATTACAGGAATGTGCCACCATGCCTGGCTAACCTTTTTTTTTTGTTTTTTAATCCTATCTTCCTAAATTGCTGAAATATTCAGTCTGGGCTCAAATTTCCATCCTCTTGTCTCAGCCTCCCAGAGTGCTGGGATTACAGGTGTGCACCACCTGTAATGGCTTAGTTTTGGAATTTTTTGTTGTTACATCCTACAATTTAGAGATTCTTTCCACAGTCTCAGTCCAACATTCTTTTGTGTGTGTGTGTGTGCGCGCGCATGCGCGTGTGTGCATGCTCTGGGAACTGAACTCATGACCTTGTACTTGCCAGGCAGGCATTTATGCCACCAAGCTAAACCTCAGTCCAACATTCTAATGAAAGCATTGTTTTTGTTAATTTTTTTAATTTCTAGCTTTCTTTCTATTTCTTTTTAAAATACAGTTTTTTGGGGGCTGGGGATTTAGCTCAGTGGCATAAGCGCCTGCCTGGCAAGTGTGAAGTTGTGAGTTTGATCCCCCGTACAAAAAAAAAAAAAGCACTGGGAATAAAATAGAGTTTTCTGTTTGACCCAGGCTGTTCTTCCACTTGCAGGCCTCCCTAGTGCTGGAATTAACTGGTGTGCAGCACTGTATTCAGAGTCTAGCTTTTCTGTTTGATATTTTCTTAGCATTTTTGTCTGTTCCTATTACCCATCTGTTCCCATGTACCATTTTCTGTTTTCAGTAGTCTTTAGCATATTCTTATGACAATTCCATCACTATGATACTTTCTTTATCACTTTAGTTTGATTTTTGGTTTGGTTTTTTTTCCTCGTTAGTGTGCCTGTAGGTTTTTGCTAATAGCCGGCTGTGATGCACAGTAAAATGAACTCCAGTAAACAAGCCTCTGGAGGTGTGGTGGTAAAACGCGATGGAAGAAGCGTGTTCTGTGAGTAGCTCTGTTATAGCTTGCCCAAGCCCCCAGGCTAGGAACTTCATAGCACTTCTCAGTCACCCTCCTCCCCTTATAGATGGGACAGGATGGCTAGAGGAGCAAATTGAATGCTTTCT
This sequence comes from Hydrochoerus hydrochaeris, assembly GCA_004027455.1. Classification (NCBI taxonomy): domain Eukaryota; kingdom Metazoa; phylum Chordata; class Mammalia; order Rodentia; family Hydrochaeridae; genus Hydrochoerus; species Hydrochoerus hydrochaeris. The sequence continues at coordinate 70,277 of PVLA01005636.1, forward strand.
TCTATGGACAGGTCTTTCAAAGGACAGTAAGCTGGGGATTTAGCTCAGCGGCATATACACCTGCCTAGCAAGTGCAAGGTCGCGAGTTCGATCCCCAGTACCAGAAAGAAAAAAAAATTAAAGGAGAACATACCACGTTGCACATTTCATTCACAATAGTCACTTTGGCCTCCCAAAGTATTGTCTGATCTTCCTGTGAGGATCCCCTGGAGCTCCAGAAAACAGAAGGATGGGAGTCCTCTTAGACCTGCTGGGCAGCAGTTCACCAAGTTCCCAAGCAGATCCGCCCAGGAGTTTCTGCGCTGGTAAATTGTGACCTTTGTGTTTCCTTCTCTCTTCAGTTTGGGTGCTTAGACCTTGTGAGCTCCATTTTCTGAGTGACCTAAGAAGAACTGTTAATTTTCAGTTGATTCAGTTTTTTGCTTCTTAGGATGGGGTGAGGAAGTCTTATTTTCACGTCTCAGTGTCTTTACTCACATCTGCAGGGTCCCTCTGAATCTGCTAATGTTCACAGATTCTGGTGATTGGGATGTGGACAGCTGTGGGGGTCCAGTTCTTAGGCTCCCACAGGAGTTTTGGTAGTTCTCAGGCTTTCAGTTACTATTATATGAGTAGTGTTACTGTGAACACACAGATATGTCTGTGGAAAATGTTTCCTGTTGGGTGAACAGGTTGAGCGTTTTTAACCTGAAAAGCCAAAACCGAAAATTTTAAGATGCCACAAGTGGAAATTTCCACACCATAAAACCTTATTCCATGTATAAAATTACTTATATTAAAAACATGGAAGGTTAACTTCGGGCTATGTGTATAATACATAAATGAAACAGAAATGAATTTCATGCCTAAACTTGGGTTTTATCCCCAAGATATCTATCTGTCTGTCTGTCTGTCTGTCTGTCTATCTATCTATCTATCTATCTATCTATCTATCTATCTATCTATCTATCTATCTGCAAGTACTCTAAAATCTGAAAAAAAAAAAAAAGTCTAAACTCCAGAATGTTTCTGGTCCCTAGCAGTTTGGGTACGAGTTGCTGAGCCTGTATGTGGGAGGGAAGTGGCTCTGGTTGAGGACTTTGAGAATGTGGGAATTACACCCACCCAGTAATCACGTGCCAAGGGGCCTGAGCCAAGGACTCATGCATGTCTGAGAGACTAAAAGTAATGGTCACGGAGTTACACATTGTTTAAAACTGCAAAGCATTGAGAACAACCTAAACACCTGTACACAGGAGGCTGGCAGAATGACTGGTGTGGACACACAGTGAAGTACTACATAATTTTTTTTAAAAGTGAAGTTGGGTTTTATGAACAAGTTTGTGTAACTTTCAGGATATAATGATAAAAAAAAGTTGTAGAATACACACACACCTGTATTTGTCTCTATCCCTTTAAAAAAACCCAGGAAATTCAATAAACAATGACCAGAGCTAATGAAATTTGTTAGCCCTAGAGAAGGGGGTGAGGGCTGGGGATTTAGCTCAGCCGCAGGAGTACCTGCCTGGCAAGCGCGAGGTCATGAGTTCGATCCCTAGGACCAAAAAAAAAGAGGAGGGGTGAGTGGCAACACGGTGAATGCGACAGAGGCCAGGCGACACTTCTCTAAGTGTGTACCTTCACATATGTTTTAAACTGCTGGAACCTTTATGAGTGATTCAGTTTTTAAAGTTCATTGATGGTAAGGAAAACCCTTTCAGGCCGGGTCTCTCTCAGCTTGTAAACAGCGTTTACCATGAGACGGGCTTGGTAGCTGTGGATGGCTACAAATGACAAGTGCCCCCTGCTCCCTGCTCCAGAGCCCACGCCTGATCCCCAGGGTCTCAGAAGCACACATCTTTCTTTATCTCCCTGTCACTCGATAACTCAAACCACCCTGGACTGACGATGGGAGCAAGGAGGCCGAGGGACCCGCATCCCTTTTTCCTAACCCCATCCCTTAATAACTCCCCAAAGCCTTAGAACACAAGGCGCCACATTGCCTTGTCTGTGTCGCCCCCTGCTGGTGATGACGCTGTACTGTACACACCGCACCTCCAGTCTGGTTTAGTTGGGAGAGAGGCCTGCTCCTCCAGGTCTCTGAGTCAAAGTTTCTTTGGCTCTCTTGTCCTCTCTGTGGGTTTGGCATAGTGACTAAACTTCATACTTTTTCTTTCATAACACTGTCTTCCTGTCTTCTCCCCTGCTCCCCAACCACTCCTGTTATCTCCCTGGCTCCTCTTCACTTTCTCTCACACACCAAAGCTGTAGCCTAAATTCCGTTCTTACAGGGTCATCCCTTTCAGGGTTGTACGCCTCTGCCGACTTACCTCTGTGAGTGTTGTCCAAGTGCTTTATATGCTCCAGTGCTCGGGGTCCGTCTTCGTGACTACTCACTGCCGTCTGAATGTTCTCTGGATGCTCACAGAGCTCCCATTGCTGTGCCCTACCCTGAGTTCCTCATTGTCCTTTCACTGAAACGACGGGCCCAACACCTGGATAAGGTGCAAGGATGATGGAGGGGCCTTTTCAAGCTGTGCAGGGCAGTGATTCTCAAAGTGCGTTTCCAGGGCCCGCAGCAGCTCCCCGGTAAGGGGCTTGTTAGAAATGAAAGGTCTTAGGTTCCACTCAGGATCTGTGGAGTTCAGAAACTGAGAGTGGGACCCAGAACCCTGTAGTTTAACAACCCTTCTGGGTGATATTTTTCCCCTACAGTATTGGTGGTGGTAGTCATGGGGATTGAACCCCGGGGCCTTCATGTTGAGCTACATCCTCACCCTTTTTGTTTAGTTTTTTATTTTAAGGTAGGGTCTTGCTAAGTCACTAAATTGTGAAGGCTGAGCTTGAGCTCCTGATCCTCCTGCCTTAGCCTCTCAGGATCCTGGGTTTATAGGTGAGCTCCAGACACCTGGTTTCTTCCAGGTGATCCTGAAGCTCACTCCAGTTTGAGAACTACTGAACCAGAGCAGGGGTCAGTGAACCATGGTCTATGGGTCAATCCTACCCACTGCTTGTGTGTATAAAGTTTTATCAGAACACAAGTATACACATTTCTTTATGTATTATCTATGGCTGCTTTCCTTCTACTACAATGCAGTTGGGTAGAGACCTTGTATTTCTCATAGTTTAAAATATTAACTATCTTGCTCTTTACAGAAAAAAATTTGCCAGCCCTCGAAACTAGAACACTGTCTACCACATCCTCTGGCAACATCTGATGGTCTGGGAATGGTCATTTCACGTGACCAACTGTTTGTTAAGTTGGGCCCAGACTCTATAATTAAGATATTAATTATAGAAAATTAATGCTTTAAATGATTTTTGTCTGACAGATATGAACATGATTTCTTAGTGAAGAGTTTTCTTGTGCTGTATACTGTTAACCAGTTTCAGGTGTAATCTAGAAATCTGATTCCAGCCTTTTTTTTTTTTCATTGAATACATATGCACAAACATAAACTATGGTCTTTCATAGCCTCTCAATCAGTTTCACATTCTCTTTACTAAGTTAGATAAAATGTTTTCAAGTAGGCTTACTATGTGAGGTGTGATTGAAAAATGTGAATGTTTAAATTTTTTAAAAAATGTATTACAGGAGAGACACATTGCCTGATCATCCTCAGAATACTCCACGTCCTGGTGAACAGGCTTCTCCCGTAGTTCTTGCCCCTTCCTGAGCCGGTTCTGGGAGTCCTCGTGGGTGTCTTTAGCTGTGACTGTCTTGGTGTCCTGAACTGGTTCAGAACATTCACAAAGCCACAAGGTGCTAGATCTGGGAGAAAGGTGGTCCAGGACACACCACAATGTTTTTATGAACCTGCCTTTCTGTTGGATGGCAGTTGGCAACAGGAGTTTAATCATACCTGGTAGACATCACAAAAGAGATTTCTAGAAGTGCCTTAGGCAGCAGCAGAACGGTGGGTTCTTAGTTGCTTTTCTCTCATTGCTGAGACCAAACACCCAACATCCAAAGTTACCAGAGGAAATGTTTATTTAGCTCATAGTTTTTACAGGTTTTGGTCCGTAATCAGCTAATTCCAAGGCACGTTGACACGTGGCAGAGGAGCAACCGTTTGTGGCAGTGGAAGACAGCAACAAGACAGAGAGAGCAAGAGAGCAGCCTCTTTCTGTCCCTTATATTATATCCAGTCTACCAGGATTAGGGGGGTGCCAATCCAATCAGTGGACTGATCCAGCAGTCACCCACTCTTAATCCCAGCACCCCTAATTCCAGTGTTGCACTACTGATCAATCACACACTCTAGATTCAGCTGCCTTTGAAAAAAGCATATGATTGCATGAGGCTTTGGAGGGACATCTAGACACAAACCATAGCAATGGGATGAGTGTGTTTGAAACATGGGGGAGTATTTTGAGGGGACCTAATGGCAATGTGTCTTTTAATAAATTTTTAAAAATTTAAACATTCACCATATACTTTGATCATACCTTGTGTACTTGTATGAAAGTCATCGTTTTGTTTCTTGAAATTTATACTTTGACAACAAGAAGAGTTCATCTCTCCTATATTTGCTGTTTCTGTCATTACTTTCTCCCAGCTTCTATTTCATGCACTTGAAACCTTAGCCCCTGTTCCAAACAAATCAGTCTCCAAATCTCACTGGTTTCAACTCCCAGGTTCTCAGAGTGCCATTCTCTCTCCTCTATTGCCATGACTACCTCTAGGGGTTAAGCTCTTTTCCTCTATCCTGTTTCCACTTGCCCAAGCCCAAGAATTGTTTCACCCCAGCTTGAAGCTCTGCTCTATTTATACTTTTAGCTGAAAGTTGCTTCTCTCTGCTGTAAATTCTCAACATGTCTAATTTGTGTCTCTTTTATATCAGGTATGGCATGGCCCTTTATGAGCCGTGGCTCATTTCAGGTTAGCAGCTATGATCCAACTTTGTATCTACACAATTGCCTAATTGCTAATATAGACAAAAGAGCCAGTGAAAAGTTTTGAGTAGGAGGTGCTGAAAAATCGAACTTTCAGTTGAAGTAGTAGCATGCGGTTTAGAATGTCTAATAGCCCATCAAGTCCTATTTTCCCATCTCTCTTCCTGTGAATATTTTCTTTCTCATTTAAAAATATAGTCTTTAATTTTTAAAATGTAAATAAAATGCAACTTCCTTTCTTCTCTTCAGTACATCTTTTCAGCAAAAATAAGATCTCTCATTTTCATATTTATTTATTTATTTTAAAGAGGGTAAAACAAACCATAGCTCAACATAACAAAGCAGACCAGTAGAAAACAATGTAAGTGACTCAGATTTCAAAGCAAGACAACAGGAGGTCAACATTGGATACCATAATGTCTCTTGTTTTCTTCTAAATAGTTGTCTGTACCTTCACACACAATGAATTCATACAAAACAAAATAGTATAAAACTGATCAGAACAGAGTAATGAAGGCATTACAGGCTTTCAAAGCCAGTCAATACGAAAATCAACAAAGTCTGCCATATGTCTCTCATTCTTTTCAAAACAGCTGTCCACACCTTCATGTGTGTTGAAATTAAACATTACAAAACAGACTAAAATCACTTTGAACAAAGAATAAAAGCATTACTGGATTTCACAGTGTGACAATACAAAATTAGCAATGGATACTATAGTGTCTCTTTTTCTTCGAAGTAGCTATTCGTATCATCACATATAATACAATCGATTCTTGTAAACTGTTTAGGAGAAGTTCTAGTTTCTAGTTCTGGGAGCTTTTGTTTTATTGCTAGAAGAAAGAAGGAGGTGTGGGACTGTGGAGAAGAGACATCAATGTGGAAGCCAATGAGGATAGTAAGCTGCTCTGGTCCATAGCGTAGAGGACCACCTGGACAGCTCTCCCTGAAAGAACAGCATTTGGCCCTAGCTCCGTGTATTGATATGCACAAAGCTGGCTAGAACATTTCTTTTGCCCTCACTTGGCTTTAAACAATGCAAATGGGTCTAGCTGAGGTGCTGATGTGTAGTCTTTGAAACAGTGGTGTGACAGGTCAGTGATGTCCTCCTGAGTGACTCCCATCTAGAATCAATAAAACCTGGGGGGTTGAGGCCTTTGTTCCAGTTAGCCATTGTTCTAGCCGGACTCAGCACTCCTTGGCTCCCTACGACTACAAATGTGCCTTGGCGTCTTTATTCTCACTATGCTCTGCTCTAGAAGTGGTAGATTGGAATTAATTTATTCAAATTCTGATAACTTTCCCATTGAGATTACAAAGATAGGCTTTACTGAACTACAACAAGGTCTGGGAAGGGCTTTGATACATAGATTTTGAGACTGTAGTGGAGAGGTGAGGTAGAGGCTGAGGTTTGCTGGGGTTAGTGGTTAGCAGCTAGATTGTTAGACCACCTAGGGCTGCATTCCTTCTGCTCCTGGCTGCTTGACTTGGATGTGATACTTAGATGTTGGGCCTCTGTTGTGGTGAAAATATGTGTGCCTGATATGTCACTCAACTTCAGTTGCTAAGATATGAGTATATATTCCTCCATACATTTCCTTAAGTTCACATAAAATTAACATATGAGACTGAAGCAGTTGGTGTACAAGAAAGAAAACAACTGATTCTGACCAGAGAGCCTAAAAAGAACAGAGATATAGGAAGGAGTGCACTTCAAAGTTCTTCCAGAGACATCATTGTACTAAAAATGAAATTCAAATCTGTGATCTTCAAGTGTTTGCATTATCTGGCCTCTGCTTATACCTCCAACTTCATCTTCTCTCCTTCACTATTACTTAGCCACAACAGTCGGGTTCCAGATTGAGCCAAGTTAATTGGGTCCTCAGGACATTTGCACTTGCTATTCCTTCTGCATGAGCCTGCCAGATCTTTACAAGCCAGACTCCTCTGTATCCACTGGGTCTCACTGCAAATGCCCCCAGGTTATGTCCTTCCTGACCACCAATGTTAGTGGCTATTCAGTACTCAGCTCTCCATCTTCTCACATTACAGAGGCTCCTAAACTTACAATACGGTTATGTCCTGATAAACCTATCATAAATTATATCAAAAGCTGCAGGTGCACTAATATGGCATTCGTAACCTACCAAATATCGTGCTCAACCTTACCTCCCTTCAACATGGTCAGTACACTTACATTGGCCAACATTTGGGCAAACTTCTAACACTAAACTGATTTTTAGAGTTGAGTATCACATAACTTATTGAAAAGATCAAAATGCCAAATCTGAAGTACAGTTTCTCCATAATTCACATCCATTTCACACCATCGTAAAGTTAAAAACCATCGTAAACTGAACCTAAGTTGGGGCTGTCGGTATTTTCCTATCACTTATCACTACCTGAAGTCCTTAGCAATCTGTTTCCCGTTTCACACCGACAGGGCAGAGATCTTGCGTGTTTGCTTGGTACATGTTTGTAACCCTAGCAACTAGAACTGTGCTCACTGCATACTGGAGGCCTTCAAAAACTACTGATCGAAGGAATGGCTGAAGGAAATCTGGCAGATAGAGGGAAGTGTAAAAGCCCATGGTTAGGGGCTGGGGATGTAGCTAAATGGTAGAGCGCATGGGTGTGCGAGGCTTTGAGGTCAACCTTCAGCACTTTGAGGGATTAAAAAAAAAAGTCCAGGGAAAGTACAGCACCCAACTCTCAGACAGGGGCCAGACGCCCCAGCGCAGACAGGGGTTCTCAGAAGTGCTGGGCTCGGTCGGGAAGGGGCGTGACAAGGGGCGTGGCCGAGTAAGGGCGGGGGCGGGGCCGGCCGGAAGCGGGGGCGGAAGTCCCGGAAGTGACGCCCCCTGCTCGCTGCCCATCTCTTCTGCCCCGGAGGTCCGAGTCGGAGGTTATCGCCGGGGCTGTGGGTTTCTCTTCCCAGGGCTATGGAGAACGGAGCGGTGTACAGCCCCACCACGGAGGAGGACCCCCGCTCCTCCAGGGGCGCCCGGAGCGGCCTCGCTGCGCACTTCTCCCTGGGGCGGCTCCCGCTGCACCGGCGCGTCTTTAAGGGCTCGCAGCTGGTGAGTCCGCGGCGGCGGCGGAGGCCGAGCTCGGGCGGGAAGCGGGGTCCGGCCGGGGGCCTCGGCCCGCGGGCCTGGGAGGCTGCCAGGCGGCCGCTCAGTCTGCGTGTTCAGAAAGCATCCGTTGCCCCACCTCTGTCCCTTCCCGCGCAGCTGAGGAAGGGGGTGTTGCCCGCCGCCTCCTCCTGGGGCGCCCCACTTCCTCGGTGCTCATCCCACCTGGGTCCCCGAGGCGACCGTGCCCGCGAGCGTGGTCCGCGGGCCCGGGAGCTGGGTCGCAGGAGACCCGGGTAAGCGCCCCCGACGTCTTCCACCTACTCACTGTAGCGACCTTTCTCTCTTCTCCTGGGAGCACGGCCTGTTGTCGCCCAGACTGTAAGGGGGCGACAGCGCTGCTGTCTCTTCTGCCTCCTGAGGTTTTCCGAGTGCTGGATCCTGGGGGCACTTTAACTTGTTGGACAGTTTCAAACGTGTGTTAGACGTACAAAGTCGAAAAGACATCGTTTTGTGTGTATGTGGAGGTAGCAGAGCTAGGGTATGGTATCCCTCTTCAATTCCTGTCGTTTATTTTCGGCATAAACCTATTAGTGAAAATAGCAAGCATTTTGAACTTTAAATTGTAAGTCGTGTGAAATGCACATTCAGCCCCTGTGAAAAGTTTCTACTGCTGATGGTCGTCATTTTCTGCAAGAGGAACATTTTGGGAAAACTCTACTTAGCATGTTTATAGATTTAAAAAAAAAATCCCAAGTAAAAAGTAGCTTATTGGTTTTCTTGGGAAGAACTTACATTCTTAGAACTCGGATGACCAAAACGTGAATTCCTAGAATTCAAGGTGACCTACTTTTGTTACATAGAAAAACAGTAGTCAGAAAAGTGGCGTTGTTTTTAGCCACCCAAATGATTGTATCTAGGGGTGATTGGGAAATCACTTGGAGACAAGGGATAATGTGTTGTAAACCAAGCAGTCTGGCCCTGTCTTTCCAGCTGCCCTCCAAATAGTCACCTTTAGGCTCTTAACAGGCATCATGGATTCTTGTCTGCCACTGTTCGTTTGCACAACCTGTTCCTTAACTATAACGTGTTCCTGTTCTTACTCTTATCAGCTCTTACATGGTTTTGAAAACAACAGCTTTGCCTCTCTACAATAAAGCATAAATGTTTCTTATATGAATAATAAGACTTTTTAGAAAAAAAATATAGTTCAACTGAAGCATTATTGCTGTTCAAAATAAATCATCTGTATTGGGTCTGCCTGTTACATCTCCTACTTTCATTTGCTTTTATCTTTTCATTCTAATCAGAAGTGCTAAAACTAGAGTAAAATTTTTCATCTTATTATAACTTAGTAACCCGTAGTTGTGTATCTTGAGACTAGAACACAATCAAAAGTTTTGCTGAGTCTTTTTAACTTGAATTCAGCGAAAGTTAACTTGCCTTGAAAAAGTCCGACAGTTCCTTTTTGGTCCCCATCATTCATAAAGAGGAATGAGAAATAATAAAAACCAATGTTTCTGTTTTGGTACTAGGAATCAACCTCACACTTGCCAGGCAGGCACCCTGGCCCCAAAACCAATGTTTCTTAAGGAAATTGACTTATTTATTTGTGGGAAACTTAATGCTATTAGAAAGCTTTAACATGAAATTGTAAAATGTTTTCATTATTACCTTTCACTTTGATTCTTTTGTCTTTGCTCCTGCTTTATCTTTTTTAATAATGCCTTATCTCAATAACAGTATATTACAGCATTATCCAGAAAGTCCCAAGGAAGTTATAGATGAAGACAATATAAACTGTCACCCAGCTTGGACAATAGAAAAGATCTTTGCCCTCACTCAGGTTCTGCCTTTAATTCTTCTTTGGTTGATTTATTTTAAAAAACTAAACTGAACTGCAGAGCTCCAGCAAGGAAACAACTAATGGAGAAACCTTTAATTCAGAAGACAGATACAGTATTTTAATAAGGAGCCTACAGCCCTGTGAATTTGTATTCAAAGTGTACATTTATGTGTTTAGTTACATTCTTATAGATCTATAAATCTTAGATTCTCAAAGACCTTAAAAGAGAAAGGAAGCCTGTTTTAAAACTTAACCAGGCACTGTGTACTTGGGTAATTCTTATGTTGAACTCTTGAGGTTGAATTGAATTATCTCTGAGGTTTTTTCCTCTCTTAAGATTCTTTTCTCTCTGAGGCTGTGTGATTTGCTGTTGGAGACTGGAACACTGACGAGGTGCAGGTTGGAGCATGCACACGCATACGGGAGGAGATAAGCGATAAAGGGACAAACTTTTCTAGCTATTAGAGTTATGAAGCGGTGTTTGTCATTCACATATGGCTAGAATTTTGTCCAAAGTCTTGTCCAAACTGTTTCTCCTAACTGCTGTGCACCCTTTCAGAGCTAAAAAAGAAATAATGGGGTTGAGAAATCAGTGTAAGCAGCTACTGGAGTCCTAAATTTATGCAATCAATCTTCCAGTTTATTCTGCCCATATATTTGTCCCTCTGTTCTTACTTTGTGACTTTTTTTTGAGAGTTATTTTTGTTTTAAAGGGCAAATTGACATTTGGCAACCTAATTACTTGCTAATTAGCTGGCATAGTGACCTAAATATGTGTAATTTTCTCTCTGGTACATTGGTACTAGTTGCATGTTCTGCTGGTCACACAATACTGAGATTATAATAATTGTTCAAGTGAGTAGTTTATTGTAGGATTCACGTGATATGTTTATTGGAGTATGAAGAAAATTATTTTGTAAGTACCAAGAAGCAAACCCCTTAGAAACTTAATATATTGATGCCTTTTCATTGTTTAAATGGGAAAACTGATGCCTACTAAATTGAAATGTTTTATTTTTACCTTGAAAAAGATCTATAATGTGGGCAATTAGATCATTAAATATTTGTAAGGGTAAATAAATTGTTTAAGACTATGGAGGCCTAGCCTATTTCTTCAGGCTGACAGTTTTAAAATTTGAAACTTTTAACTATAAGATTTATAAAAGTTATAATTCTTACAATGTTGTAGATCATGCCTTATAACTGAGGGCAAACAATAATTTGTGTGTATGTGTGTGTGTGTTTTGGTTTTTTTTGTGTGTTATTTTTGAGAGAGAGTCTCACTATAGTGACCCTCTCTCAAAAAAAAAAAAAAAAAACCAGGTTGGTCTCAACTCTGAGTGGTCCTTCTGCTTCAGCCTCATGCATGTGCACCCTGAAAGGTTTAGGGTGATTGCCAAGTGACAGCCCAGGCTGAGTGACGTCACGAGACTCTGTCTCAATAAAAAATAAAAGGGGGTGGTGTGTGACTCAGTGTGAAGGTTATGGATTTAGTCCTTACTACTGCAAAAATTAGATAGTATATTGGTAAAGATAAATGATGAAGAATTAGTATTCAATATGACCATTCGTTTTAAGAGCAGTTAGAAATTTCAGAAAAGTTAGTGAACCTGAAATGGAGATACAGGATGGTCTTCTAATATCTAAACGTTGAACCAGAGCTATGGTTGAGACCATGTTTTAGTCACCGAAATTTTCCAAATGGGTTGATCCTAATAAACATATTTTTAACATATGACTTAATAGCAAAAAAGGAAATACAAAGAGGAAGTTGTAACTTCAAAAGCCCGGTGTTATAAAGAAAACCTCAACAATGTACACAATCATAAAGTGAAACTAATCAACTGTTTCATGGCAATTGAAAGCAAGTACAGAGTAGAAGGCAGAGTTTTTGCCTGTGTTTGCCTGACTTGGACTTTAGCCTACCAGAAGCTTACTAACACCTTTTAACTTGAGAGTGGGGAGCTTTTGTTCTCCCAAAGCCCTCTCAATTCTATAAATGCTTGATAATCTCTTGATTATATTTGGGTAAAATTTTGTCCTTAGAAGGAGTTACATTGGACATAGAGTTGTTAGATATTTAGTTTAATATTCATTAAGCAGCATTTAGTATGATGACTTCATACTATTGAAAGCAAAACTATTGAAGTGTAATAATCTCTGTTTTCTCCTCTCCAATTTCTATACAAGAGTGAGCCTCCCAAAGTAATACTTAAGCCCCTTTTACTTGTGGGCTATATTTTTATCAGTGATGTTTTCTTTTTTCCTATTCTTGACTACTTTAGTATTTATTTAGTGCTAGTTGCCACCCATTTCTTGAAATCTTTCTCTTAACCGTCACATTTTTTTTTCTTTCCTAATAGTACAAAAAATGTCTGCCTAGGAAAAAATAAGCAATTAAAAATGTAAGTAAAATGAGGTGAACCACCCTCCTCCACACATTGCCAGCCATCACTGATGGTCTGAGTTTGTTCACTTTGCCTTTAGTGTTTCCTGAATGTTGTTTTACAACACTGGGGATGTAAGTCAGGGTTATTGCACTGCGCTGCATCCCCGGTCTTTTTTTATCTCGATGTGGGGGGGGTCTCACTGAGGTGCCCAGGTGAGTTTCATACTTGTCATTCTCTCTGGCCTCAGCCTCCCAAGTGCTAAGATTACAGGCATGTGCCACCACACTTGGCTTTAAAAAAAGCAAAACCCAAACCAAAAACTTTCTGCCTTGCTTTTCTTGTGCTGGCTGCTTGTTTCCCTTCTGCTCTGAGAATTCTTTCAGGCCCTTCCCAGCGCTCTGCCTCTCCTGCCTCCTGTCTCCCAGTTCACTAAACCTGCTGGGTGTTCCCAGTTGTGTTTGTTTAGAAGCCCATTTTCCCCTGTGAAGTCACAGAGCTGCCTCCTCATCCCTGTGTAGTTTGGTTGTTTTGTAATCCCTTTGGATTTACCATGCATTTCTTGCCTTTGACCATCTTCCCGCCCCCACCACATTCTTTTTCTGTGCAATTTTGTCTTTCTCAGGCCGTAATTTGAGTTCTGCATTTCATTCAGCCTTCTCCAGCTTCTTCTAGAGATTTTCTCAACTTATGCATAGGAATGTTCAGTTTTGTGGTATAAAACATTCTATTTTCTGATTGTTTCTTGTACATGGATCTTTTTGCTCCATCTTTAATGTTCATATGCATTCTGCTGATGCATAATTCTCAAGTGCATTTTGTACTAGAGACTAAATATACTGTGGGAGATTAGAAAGGAAGGTTAGAGGGCTCAAGACTGGAGGGAGAAAACTTCATTCTGAGTAAGGCTTGTTGTGCTAATTTCTCGGCCTTCAAAACTAGAGATAGGAGCTACTAAGTTATTTTCTTAGGAAGGCTGGCAGGGCCTGCCTGTCATACTGCTCTGAGGCAGAAGGTGGGTAACAATCCTGTTAATACATTTAGAACAAGACTTGTCCTGACTTGAGTCTGCTGCCCTTTTCTTAGCACTAATAGAGAAAAACAGTTCATATCTATGCTGCGGATGAGATTTTATTATTATCAGGTAGCTTTACAGGTTCATTGTCTTGATGATCTAATTTATGTGATATTGGTTTATGAGCAACTATTCTTAAACCTCAAAATTTTAGGCTGGTGTCTTCCCAGTTAATTGACTTTTATATACCTAAAGTGTATTTTGCATATTTCTCTGACCTCTTAAGAAATGGACAGTGTCTAACTTAGAACCAAGAGTAAAGTTGCATATTAGATATTTAGTATTTTATTACTCTATAGTCATGCAAAATTTCATTTTATAATGGTAATTATAGGAGAATAAGGAAATATCTTTATGTGATTTGGGATTTGTCTTGGTTTGTCACTATATCCTGTGGAATAACAGCTGGGATGACTCACCCAACATCTAGCTGAGGGAATTAGTTTGGGATGTGTGGGACTGTTTTATACTTTGATAATTTACAGGAAAGTAGCACATTGGAATTTTAGTCCTCATATAAATTCTTTTGGGTTACGGGGATGTATAAGTTTTATATTGCCAATAATGAGGGGAAAATACCTTAAAGGCTTATGTACTAGTTTAGATTTGGCCTCTATTTTTTTTCTTTTCACTTAATTTTCTAATAATTATAGGTTTATAAGAAGCAGCCAAAAAAATGTACAGAGAGGTCCAGTGTACTCATTTGTAGTGGGTAGTTCTTTGCAGTTTATTACATGTATAGCTTCTCATAGTTCCCACCATAATCAAGATGCAGGACTCCCTTGTCACGAAGCTTGCTCACTGCACCCCTTTACAGCCACACCTGCCCCTTGCCCTTGGATGTCATTGATCTGTTCTGCCTCTCTGTACTTGTTGGTCAAAGAATGCCATATAAGTGGAATTGTACAATTCATAACGTTTTGAAGATAGATTTTTTTTTTTACTTTGTATTTTTCTTTGGAGATTAGATTATTTCAAATACCACTTTTGTACCTTTTTATTATTAATATTCCATGGTATGACTATACCACAGTTTACTCATTGAAGACATCTAGATTATTTCTAGTTTGGGGCAATTATGAATAAAATTCTCATGAACGTTCATGTATAGTACTTGTTTTTGCACAAACATAAATTTCATTTCTCTAGAGTAAATGCCGAAGAGTGCAGCTGGTAGGTCATAGGTAGATACATGGATAATCTTTGAAGAAACTGCTGAACTTTTTTCCATAGTGGCTGTACAGAAGTTTTTTCATTTTGTTTTGTTTTTGTTTTTTAACAATGAAAGTGTAGGATAAGTGTATTATAGGCTGTTTCGAGTATCCATTCAGTTTTGGTCGCAGTCTCATTGCTGTTACGTGCTTGGTTGTTTGTTAGGACTTTACTGGGATATGGTGACATTTCCCTGGAGTCTTACTTGGGTCACCAGTCACTTAGCTGGAAAGCTGAGGAGGAAACTCCCTCAGCTTCCCACACATACTGCCCAAAGGCAGTCTTTGTTCTCTTCCGTCCAGTTTCAAGTGGGCCCCAGGCCTGAGCCTTGAGTCTCTTCTCGGGAGAGCTCTTTGCTACCTTGTCTGAAGATCAACCCTGCTAATTGGTTTCTGCTGAAGCAATGACATATGCCTACTGCTCTCGAATCTTGAAATTTCTTTCCCTCTGACCTCGTCCATACAGCTCCATCTGGCCACTCTTTCCCAGACACACTTCTAGACTCCGTTGTCCCAACTCCACTGTGTTGTCTTTTCCTCACTTCCCAATAAATATATAGTGCCGCAGTAATCAAGTTTCTCTGCCTGATTAGAAATCTCTGCTGGAGTTTTCTTGCTGATGTCACAGCAACCTTCTTGTAGCTCAGTGTGATGCTGGTGTTTCAGTGTTGTTCTTCCTTGGCCTTCTTTCCTTCCTTGGTAACATTTAGTTCTCATGATTACTCTCTTTTTGTGGAAATACTTGTTTTTGTTTGCTGCCTCTTGGGCTGCTGCTGCTTGTTCTTGCTGATGTCTCCTTTCTGCAAATTCCTTAAAATTTGAGATTCCTGAGTTCTGCTTAAGGCCACCTTTCCTTAGAATTCCAGGTGATCTCATCTTCTCACCCAGCTGGCTCTCATATCTTTATGTGCATCTCAACCTTCTCGCCCAAGCTCCAGACCTATAATCCATTTTTCTCCTGTCAGTTGAACAAAATCCCTTGCACAAACAATGCAGAGAAGGAAGATTTGTTTTGGCTCACAGTTCAGAGGTTTGGGTTTCTGCCCTTAGGCAGAAGCAGCATGGCTGAAGGGTGTGGAGGGGACACTGCTCACCAGGAAACAGAACATTGGGAAAGAGCCACAGAGGAAGGGGCTGGGGACAAATGCTGTCCCAACATCCCACCCCTCATGATCCACCCCCTCCTACCAGGCCCCACCCTCTGTTTTCATCACCTCCCTGTAATGTCACCAAATTATGGGCTTGTCCTTGGGTTAATTTCACTGATAAAATGGGGTTAATTCACTGATTCATTACCCATAGACACACCTAAAAAAGTGCTTCACTAATTGCCAGATGTTTCTTAATCCAGTGAAGTTGACTCAGTGTGGGGACAGCCAAACCTGTCAGGGCGGGTAGGTGCCTCTTGAGCACTTCTGCGGTCTTCTGTCCTCAGTTGAAGTGTGTTGTTCCCATAGCAGGTTATGTTAATAATACTTTTTCTGATCAAACGTTTAACTGTTACATAAACGAAACCAAGTGTGAAAAGGAAGTGTTCTATGAAAACCAAGGTGGGTGACACTTTGGAAAAACTGAAAGTTAACTTCAGCTGCGTATTTATGTAAAGCAATTGTAAAAGACTTGAGAAATCAGTTGAACTCTAGAAAGATTCTATACTGTTTCTCAAATGTCCAAGATCTTGCTCCCTATCACGTTAGTCCTGAAATGATAGCCCATAAATAATGAACATGTGGTTAATGCAGAAAAAGTAATATGGAATTCCAAATAACAGAACTACATTCAAAGAAAAGACTTCAGCAGATCAGTGAATAAATGTGGCTTTGTAATGACAACCCAAGTGTTTAGCTACATGTCTTAATTTGCGTCCCATTTTATTTTCTGTTTAAGAAGGGCTTCTACTCCTTTCCCAGTGATTAACCACTTTTCACCATTACTGCTACCCCTGGTCAGCATCTCTGTGATTCTCTACTGCAGCTTCTTAGCTGGTCATCAGCCCTAAATCACCAGTTCCAGTTCCAGTCCCTCCTCATCAAACATAAACCTCACCATGTCACTCCATTACCTGAAACTAGTTCATGAGAGCTTAAATCTGCCATTGCTCATCTCTAATGTTATGCAGTAGTTTTTGTGCTGCCCTTTTCTCTCCTCAAACTATCCTTCAATCATGTTTTGTTTTGGTACCAGGGATCAAACTCACGACCTCATGCTTGCCAGGCAGGCGCTTAAGCCACTCAGCTAAATCCCTGGCCCTCCTTCAATCATGTTAACCTGACTGGCTTTCACGGTTCATTTGCGGGCGGTGGGATGTGCGTGTTTAGGAGAGAGAGTGCCATGTTTTCTCCTCCCTGGATCTTTGTGTAAACTGTTCCTCTGCTGGGAGCTTCTCTCTGGGTCCTTTACCACAGAACTGACCCTGCTGCCTTCATGTCCTGCTTTTCTTCTGGAAACTCTTGTGATTTATAACAGTGGCCCAGTTTCCCTGTTTTAGCATCCAGTGCATGATACTCCCTTTGAAGGTAAGCACAGTGTAAATTCTGTGTAGATGAGGTTTATGCACTAATTTTGTTTGCCATAGTCTCTGCTTTATAAATTTTTGAGTAAACCTTTGGAGTTTTTTTTTCTACTTTTTTTTTTTTTTTTTTGAGTTCTGTAGGATCTCTGAAAAACACATGTCTTGCTTCTTTTGTAGCTGCTGTCTCTGCTGGCCTTCATCTGTGAGGAAGTTGTGTCACAGTGTACTTTGTGTGGAGGCCTGTACTTCTTTGAATTTGTGAGCTGCAGTGCCTTTCTTCTGAGTCTCCTTTTCCTGATTGTGTATTGTACTTCAGTGTACGACAGAGTTGATGCCACAAAAGTAAAATCATCGGTAAGCATGAAAAAATAGCCCTTTTAGTAAGAGCATAGCTGTTGTGTAATTTTTTTGTGGTTTTATTGTTCAAAGTCATGATGCTTTGAAAAGTCAGCACCATGAAAAGAGACTACTCATTATTCCAGCACTTTGCAACTAAGCAACCCAGTTTTGCCTTCCCTGAGGGGATGACAGAGAGGGGAAGTGACGGTAACAGATACTTGCTGGTGTTTTAAAATTTCAAGACAAGGCTTCATTAAGTTGCCCAGGCAGGATTGGGACTCTTGGTCCTCCTGTCTCAGTCTCCCTCAGATCTGGGATCACAGGCGTGCACCATTGCTCTTGACTTGATTTTGTCACTTTTTATTTCTCACGTTTCAGAGTATCACTCATTGGATCTGCAGTTATGAATTGTGCACTGTTGTCTACCAGATGTTATGCCAAGCACGGGAGCTAGAGTAATGAACTAATGTATTTCTGGAGCTCTTAAATCATTAACAGAATTAATTATATTTTGCTTTCATATTATTATGAGCCCAGTGTTCGATAAATGAATTAAGAAGGCATTTGTCAATTCATTCTTCAGGAATTTCCCTTGCAATAAAATTAGATTGAGGAAATCTTATTTTCACAAAATTGGAGTTTAACTTTCTAAAGACAGTCTCTTCACTCTTTGTTCTTGAGTATAGTTTGAATTTATGGAATGACACACAAAATAATTCAGGTACATAGTGAATGTAATGAAGGAACAGTTCAGCAGTTTACTTCAGTAGTGTTTTAGTTGTCAAGAGTAATTTGTATTTAAAGTCCCAGTCCAAAAATGGGCATCAGAAATGAATAGATATTTCTTAGATGAGGAAGTACAGACAGCAAGTAAATATATGAAAAAATGTTCAACATCACTGGTCGGTCGAGAGATGCAAATTAAAAGATTCCATCTCACTCCAGAAAAAAATGGCTGTTATCAAGAAATCTATCAATAACAAATACTAGCAGGGTTATAGGGAAAAAGGAACCCTTCTCCACTGTTAGTGAGAGTGCAGACTGTGCAGTCACTGTGAAAATCAGTATGGGCAGTCCTCAGAAAACTAAAACTAGAGGTTCCATTCAACGTAGCTATTCTTACCCTTCTGGGTATCTTCCCAAAAGAATTAAAAACATCAAACCTTAACAATGCATGCGCACCCAACTTTATAGGGGCACCATTTGTAACAGCTAGACCTTGGCAGGAGCCTAGGTAACCATCAGCCAGTGAAGGGATAAAGAAAATGTGGAGTTTTTTTTTTTTTAATATAACGGAGTATTACTCTGCCATAAAGAATGATAAACAAGTTTCTAGCTAAAAGAATGCACTTTGAAACCTTACTCTTCATTGAAATAAATGAGACACACATGTAAATATCATATGGTTTCTGTGGTATGAGAAACTGAAAGTGTAAATAAGGACCAAAATGTATAAATGTTGGGAAATGAGAAGAAAATGTCCCAGTGAGAAGGGGAACAAGGAGCAGGAGAGGGACAAGAAAAAGAATAGGAAGAAGAAATGAACACAACTGTTGTGGATGGAGAGAGGGAGAGGGGCTAAAGGGAGTGGGGGAATGGGAAAAAGACGCAGGATATACCGTGTAGAGGTACAAATTCCCTACAATGAATGTGATCACTGCATAGATCTGAAATGTACCAGTAAAATAAAGAAAAATAGGCAAAGAAAAAAATAGTGACTTATAAAGAACAGTGCGCGTGAAGGTTAACACGTTTCAGAAGATAAGGATAAAAATTACAGTAGATTATTTACTATTAAGAACAAAAAGTCGGGCATCGTGGCACACTCCTGTAATCCCTGCACTCAGGAGGCCGAGGCAAGAGGATCAACATGAGTTTGAGGCTAGCCTGGGCTACATAATGAGTTCAAGACCAGCAAACTGCATAGTGAGATCCTCTAAAAAGAAGGAAAACAACAACAACAATAACAACAAAACGCCCAAGCAATAACGGTATAAAAAGAAAGCAGGGGCTGGGGACACGTTTGCCAGGCACAGTGCCTGCCTGCAAATGTGGGATTGTGAGTCTGATTCCCAGTAGTACCCCCTCTCCCCCCAAAAAAAGAAACGCCTGAGAGAATGCTAATAAGTATCTTTCTTACCCCAGAGTCAAGTGAATCTTTTACATCCATTACCATTGTGGATCAGATTGAGTTAGGACTGACTAGTAGGCAACATACTATATGCCTGGCACTGACCTAAGTACCTTCTGTGGACTAACTCTAGTCCATGGAATCACTTCATGAAGAGGATACTCTTATTATTAAATGATTAGTATTTATAAGTTTATTTAATAACTATTAAATAACTAGTTCAAAGTCTCATAGGAAGTAGTATAGCTGATATTTGAACTTAAGTAGGAGTTACAAACTTAAAGAGCTGTATTTGTTGAATATTGTGTTAGTCTATTTCAAAATGATAGTCTTGTTTAAATATCTTTTTGAATTCACTCCAGATATTAGGAAATGAAACTTTATATATGGATATAAAAGATGTGAAATAATACCTCTTTTAGAAGAGAGAAAACACCTCTTAAATTTTTTATACATGTTAAGTGAATGAATGGTCAACAGTATAAAATTCTGTTTTGATAGTTTTCATTAATATTAGGTTTAATAGAAGTTGCAGTTCAGAAGACTAGAGCATCAGGCCTAAAAGCTGTTAGAGTGGCTGTCACTTTACTTTTTCCCTGTTTACATCAGGAGTTTGTGTCACACCTCATCAGTGCTGAGACAGCGCTTGGAAACCCAGGGGGCACCTCCCACTTCTAAGCTGCCTTGTGAGGTGATATAGAAGCTTCCAGGCAGTAGATGATGAGCTCATCTTTTATTTAGATCACCCACTTGGATCTATTGAGGGCAGTGTGCTATGCTAGAAAGCTCAGGTGTCTGAAAGCACACCATTGGCATACTTTTATTTTGTTAATGATGGAAGGTTCTTTTGATTCTCTCCTAAAAGCATGGAAACATTCAGAGATAGATTGCTTTTTGAAATTTGAATCTTCAGGGGCTTTTTATGAATGTATATTAGTAATACAGAATGAGATTTATAATAAACTGGATGTGGTGGCACATGCCTGTAATCCCAGCACTTGAAAGGCTGAAACAGGAGGATCGTTGCAAGTTAGAGACCAGCCTGAGCTACAAAGTGAGGTCAGGGCCAGCCTGAACCACATAGCGAGATCCTGTTCCCCTCCCCAAAAGAATGAGGTTTATTTGGTATTTTGATAAATGCACACAACGTGCTTTGAATATTTTCATCTCTTTCACCCCTTTTTCCTTTCTTTCTCCGTCCCTGATCCACTTCCTTAGCTCTAAAAACCTGTCTTATAGTACATAGAACATATTTTTTTGGTACTGGCAGCTGAACTCAGGACCTTGTGCTTGCCAGGCAAGCACTATGCCACTGAGTTATATCCCTCGCCCATAGTGTATAGAATATTTTGAAAGTAAAGAGAAATAAATTTTTTTTGCTGGAAATAAGATGGAGTCATAATAAATTCTTTGGCTTTGATAATTTTAATATGTCCTAGAGAAAAGGAAGATACACACACATGGTCTTTTGAGAGACTTTTTTTTGTACCAGGAATTGAATTCAGGGCCTTTTGCTTGCCAGGCAGGCACTGTGCTGCTGAGCTATATCCCCAGCCTGAAAGACTTTTTATTACAAGAGTATCTTATACTCTTTCAATTCACCCAGCTAAAAGTGTAGATAGTGTTTGAATACCAGGCTTAGTGAAAAGTAAGAAATGTGGTAGGTAGGTTTGGGTTGTGTCAAAAAAAAGTCATTGAAACTTTTTAAAATTAAAAACTTTGTTTCTGTAAATCTAACCATGTTGTATTCCTTATATGTTTGTATGTATGCCTAGGATTTTTACATTATGCTGGGTACAGGATGTGTGTTTTTGTTGGCTTCTATCATCTTTGTCTCCACCCATGACAGAACCTCTGTTGAAATTGCTGCAATTGTAAGTACTTTGTATTTTTAACATTTTTTTTGTCTATTTTCTTGTTCTTTTTTAAAAGAGGATAAAACAAAACAATGGGAATGATACTGGATTTCACAAACAAGACAGTAGGAAACCAACCATAGTTACTGTAATGCACATTGTTATCCTCTAAGTAGATGCTCAGACCACCAGACACAGGCATGCAAAGTCAGTCAGACAGCACAAGCACTGAGTTGTTTCTTTACTTCCGTTGCCATCATCTCAGAAATTTCAGGTGTGTGGCTTGTAATTTCCTCTGTGTCTATGTCTCCTAGACTTCTGGATGAGATACAGGCATGAAAATTAATCAAACAATATAAGCACTAAATTGTTTCTTTGCTTCTTTACTTCTTTATTGTCATTTCAGACATTTAAGATGTGTGACTTCTAATTTCTTTTGTGTCTTTGTCTTCTGGACTTGTTCTGGGTAGACCGGAGGTCTGAGAGTGTATCCTGCTCCTTCGTCTTGCTATTTTCCTGTGTTCTTCCCAATCAACTGGTTGCTGAGACCTGGGTTGGCTGCCCATCCTGCAGTGGCTGCTCATCCTTCAGTGCAGGGCATGGGGCTAGGTACCTGGATTCATCTGATCCGAGGTTCCCAGGGTGACTGCTTATTGATGTTCCCTGGATGGTGGCAGAACCCCAGGGTGTGGTTTCCTCTTCTCTGGGCCCAAGTTGGCAGACTCACTGGGGGGCCTGGCCTCTTCATGCCCACCTGCAGCAGATTCTCAGGACTTATGGAGTGGGCGTGGGGATGTGGCTTCTCCAGCCACAGTGCCTGGCTTACTGGGGGATGTGGCGACTTCTCCAGCCCATGGCAGTGGGCTCACTGGGATGCAAGTTGTTTCTTTCTAATGCAATGCCTGTTAACATTTCTGCAGTTCTGAAATGGCCAACAGACCATTGAAAGATACATTAGGCTCCTTTTTTAAACCATCAGCTTCGAAAAACTGCCAGTCTTGATTCAGGGCCAATGTTTTATTTTCTTAGAAATACAGATTTTGACAAATACTTGACAAGTTAATCAATATGTGAAAATATTTTGTCTTTTATTTTTAACATAATTTAAAAATTAGATCAATGCCAAGTGCTGTTCTAGGTATACAGAATATAGAGGAGAAATGACTCATAAGTTCAACCTAATAAAGGAAATAGAAAGGGAGATAAATTCTAATGGAGTATGTTAAATGAACTAATAGAAGTTTGTCTAGATAGTAGTCATCAGTGGACTATGTAAGTTCATAAAATACCATAACTTTCCAAATAGTAGGCAGGAATCACTTACCAGGTTTTTAACCTCCATATGTAATGTTAATACTAATGTGTTTGAGCATTCATCTCTGGTGAAGGACTCCAGCCAGTTCCTTCCTCCCTTTTTACAGTCAACCCTTTCCTCCCCAAAAAAAAGAGGGAAAAAGGAGTATGTGCCTACCTGTCCCAAGTCTTAGTGTAGTGCGTTGTTCCAAGTTGTAAGACAAAACAAAAAAAACTTTTGAGTACAACAAAGAAACAACTGAAAATAAAAGATCCGCTTTTATCTGAAATTCTTGTGGCTAGGTATTTTAAAGAGTTCAGAATGGTGATACTGTGCGTATACTACATTTTACAACACCTTCAGAGGACTGGGGCAGTGCCCTGTGTAATTCAGCATTAATACTTAAATATTTACAGTAAAGGGGGTGAGTCAAGGCTGCAAATAGTCTTGTTGATTTTGAGTCAGGTGAATCATGAAAACTTTTTGAGTATTTTTAGTGTTTTGGATTCCAGCTTTGCAAATGAAGGATCATGGGCCTAGCCAGGTTACCAGTATTGTAAGTGTAGATAACTAACAGTGGGAAACCCGTTGCTCTTGCTCATCTTCTGGTTTCCAACTAGGACTTTGTTTTTCACCAGATGAAGTTGTAATTAATAGAGTTGTCAGCTAATAGATCATAAAAAGTACTTTTTATTATCGATAAAACAATGTAAAAGGAGTCCAGAGAATTGCATAGCTCTGTCTGCTTATTCATGTGCCCACAGTTTCTTACCACTTTACATGTGTGAAATCAGCAGACGTAAAATTAATGTTGAACTTCAACTCAATCCTAGCAATGAGTAACATTCATCCATGGACATATCAACCAGTTGCAGAGAAAATCAAAGTTTAAATAGTTGAACCTTATAGTTAGTTTCCACTTATAAACTTACACATTTTTATTGCAGAGGAGTTTGGTAGGAGATAGTAAAATATAAGTATCAAAATATATTACTATAAAATTCTCTAGGGAATGTGGGGGAAAATTGAGTTCTAAGGGGTGGGGAGCATGTCATAAAATTCTCAGCCATTAGTTATGTATCGTATTGTATTTAGGTAATAGATCAGATTATGTTTAGTACTTAATGGTACAAAAAGTCAATATTTATAATCTGGAAATTACCTTTTGTGACTAAATTATGAATAATTTTAGAGACGTAGATGAGTCAGTATTAAAAACAGGAACTATGTGAACAAAAGAGCTAGAAGATTACTTGTTTAGACTTGTAGCATAGAGGGTGTTTTATGGATGGGATGCTCTGAACTGTTTAGATGCCTTAACAGACAAAGTGACATGTTGTTTGCATTTGAAGTGTTCAAAAAGTTTGCCATGCAAGTAAGGGACTAGATGCCACTGAGCCAAAACAAAATCTGGCGAGGAGAGAAAGACTTGGGTTTGGGGCTGGGTTGGTAAATAAATTTAGGTTGGATGTATTGGAGGCATCCAGGTGAATTAATGTGTATGGAGTACAGTTGCACTGTATGGTAAAATGAAATATAGTAACAAATTCTGTAGGGTGAAGAGGCTGGAGAGGGCAAAGGCCAGAAGAGTGCAGTAGATTACAACAGAGTGTTAAAAATCATGGAGGTGTTAGAGTTGGAAGATACCATAGCCATTATCTAGTGCAAATTTTCTTTTCTTTTTTTGTAGTACACGGAATCGAACTCAGGACCTTGTACTTGCCAGGCAGGTGCTGTGCCGCTGAGCTAAATCCTCAGTCCAAATTTTCTCTGTTTTATAGAACACTTTTTAAATTTTTTTTTTTATTTTAAAAAGAAAACAGAATTTCAAAAGAAGATAATTGGAGGGTAACAATGGTTAATACATTGTGCATTGTTATCTTTAAATTAGTTACTCAATGTACAAGATATGGGCATTTCATCATCCAAACAATATTAGCACAAACCTTTCTTTTTAGTGAACTAAGATAAAGTAGTAGTATAACTATCTTAACTATCACACACACACACACACACACACACACACACACACACACCCCTTTCCTCTTGCTTTTCCCTTCTTTTCTCCGTTCTGGCATCTCCAAAGCACTTTTTTGGCCCCCATTTCCATAGGGGTTTTGCTAGGAAGGAAGCTAACATGGAAGTGTGGTCTTCTCTCTTGGTGGAATTCTCTGGATGCTTGGTCAGTCCACAGTGAGGAAGTGATTTGAGGAAGAGGAAGTAGGCAGTGGCGTCATGTCATTGTGTCAGTAAGATGAGAAAATTAACTGGAAATTTAGCCTGATAGGATCTTCAAAATGGAATTTTTGTTTGATATTAGTAACTTTATCCATTTTCACTAAGGCCAAGTTATCTACTTTCATATTCCCTTATCACACTGTGGGTCAGTCTAGCCCCAGATACAATCCTCTGTTTTCTGTCATTTCCTAGGATTTTATTTTTCATCTGCTAGCCTCAGTCTCTTAGATTGACATCCCACACACATGCATTCATAAGACAGGATAATTTGTATTTTGTGGAATAATAGCTGTTGTTTCAGATGTTTCTCTTTGTAACTTCTTTCCACGTTTGGATGGTTTAAACAGTTTTTTTATGTTATTAGAGAATACTGGACATAAGATAAAAATTAATAAATTATCCTACTCATATGAAGTACTCTCAGAGCCGAGTAGAAAATATAAGATTAAATTCCCTGACTCCTCATAAAACCTTACCCTTTTTTCCCTCCTCAGGTGTTTGGCTTTCTAGCAAGTGTTATGTTCCTCTTGGATTTCACTGCTATGTTGTATGAGAAGCGAAGGGAGTCCCAGCTCAGAAAACCGGAGGCCCCTCCAGCGGAAGCCCTCACTGAACCACTGAATGCGTAGACTCTGGGAGCAGGTGTTTCAGAGGAGAGGACTCCCCTTCATGATGCCTGAACTCTGGCAGGAGGTCTTGGAGAATGTGTGCAATTCTTGAAACCACTTTTGAAGAGCCGGGGGAAGGGCAGGAAGCGCTTTCTCAGTGCTGAGCTGTCTGATTTCAAGCACCACAGGTTAAGCCTGAGGGTATTTTTTTTTAAAAATTTTAAAATACCTATTGAAACTTGTCTCAGATGCAGATTTTTAAGGCGGACAGGAAGACAGTACTTTCTTTAAATCATATAGCTCACCCGATTACAATGAATAATTCTGATAAATATTTCTATGATTCTGTTACAGGGCATTCCCTTTCTAGGCTTAGCTTCCAAATTATGCTTTGTAGTTGTATAAACAGCTTGATTATATTCATCTGTTTAGAAACTGTTTCATTTTTAAATTAATTTGTATAACTATTAGCTTGTTGGTGATTATGTTATGTTTTGGTAATGGAGACAATGTATATTTAGGAAATCAATATTTAAAATGTTGATCCATTTTTGCTTAGTATATAATACTTGGCTCTATTATACTCACTCAGCCTTAAAATTATATGGTAACATTTTAAGATAATTATTAACATTTCTGAGAATTTTATATAATCTACTATAAAATGTATGGGAGATCTTGCTATTTTTTGTGTATAAAGAAAACAACATCAGTAACCTCATGTTTATATTACGCTTTGGTTGTTGAGATCAGGTTTTTTAAAAAAGATTATTATGTAACACATAGAAAAATGTAAGCAGCTGATATCACACTTCAGGACCAAAGATGAGAAGGATGAACTTTTTGCTCAGTACAGTAACAATAATTACAAAAACAGGCTTCAGCCGCTTATCGTGCATGTAAATTCATGCTTTGAGTTAAAAATAGTTTATCCCCCTGTTGACATGTGATTGTTTCTATGTAAGTTGACACAGCTCTGTTGGTTCTCTTTTATGTATTCTTGGGTCAAGTCTTTTTAAAACTCCAGCTTTTGACTTCTCGTGTTTGTGTTTTGTCTCATCAGAATGGGCCATGTTCTTCATTGAGCAGAGATTGGCCTGTGGCTCTTACCTGTTACCATTGTCTGTGTTTGAAGGTGGTTCAGAATCTTTAATTGTGAAGAGTGTGTAGCAGGAGCTGTAGGGTCCATGTTCCCATATGGGTGTTGCTCTAGTTTCCCTCTGGAGGAGACATTTTAAGAAAGTGAATAATCAGTAACACTGCCCGGATTAATACTGGAGTAGTCACACAGTTCTCAGGAGACTTTGTAACCGGTTCTGATAATTTGGAAGAATTGTTTTTTTGCTGTCAGCCACACAGGCATGGCACTTGGGTGGGACCCTTCTGCCCAAGTCTCATAGACTAGGCCTTTCTTGTCTTCCTCCTAGAGTTTTCACCTAGAACTCCAGTATTAAGATGATAAGACTATATTTTGGGTTCTTTCAGTGCTATAATTTAATAGCCCCATTCTTTTTGTAGTTTCTCACTACCACTTGCATGATACACATGGGTTTAAGTTGCATTAAGATGGCTAATGTGGGTCTCGGAAATTGGTAAATGTGGGC
Source organism: Hydrochoerus hydrochaeris (assembly GCA_004027455.1). NCBI lineage: Eukaryota > Metazoa > Chordata > Mammalia > Rodentia > Hydrochaeridae > Hydrochoerus > Hydrochoerus hydrochaeris. The sequence continues at coordinate 97,327 of PVLA01005636.1, forward strand.
AGACATTTGCTGGGTTACTGACTCAGTAGTGTATCTGTTGTGTCAGTTTGTGTGCCAGTGGTAGTGGTGATGTCACTTCTGCCTACTTGGAAGATAATGAAACCAATCATGGATGCTGTTTTTTACTGGCTATTTATTCAAGATAGCAGAAATAGTTGGGTCTTGAATCTAAGGATAAAGACTGATTCAGAGATAACCAATTTGTGTAGTTAGTTACAGAATTTCATATCAGACTGCACTGTTGTTATTTTAAGTTTGATGTGGACCCATCTAGAATTCACAGTGAATCATCTTGGCTACTTCAGGGTCACCATAAAATACCTGAGATAATCAATTTTTAAAGAAAAAACTTACTTTGATGCACAGATTTGGAAGGTTCAGTCCATGGCTGGCTGGCCCTGTTGTTTTGGGGCCTGTGGTAAAGCATTGTATCATGGTGGGGGTATGTGGTAGAGCAAAACTGCTTACCTCATGGTGGCTGGGAAGCAAAATGGGAAAAGGGGTGGAAGAGATTGAGGTCCCACAGTCGTCTTCAAGGGCGTGCCCCTGTTGACTCCAGACTTCCCTAGAGTCCCCACCTTTTAAGATTTCCACCACCTCTTTGTAGTGCTGCTCTGGGAAGCAAACTTTCAACCCATGGCTTTGGGGACATTCCAGATGGGCCTAGTCAGTGTGGAGAGACCTGTTCTCAGCTGGGTTCACACATGGAACATGTTGGAATGAGACTTCAACTCCTTTATTCTGAGGCTTCACCACCATTTGTCTCATTGTTGCAGAAGTGCACCTCTTTGTTAACCACTTAATTTTTTCCATTTTAGAAAGATAAATTGTTCCTTTTTTTTTAATACCAGGAATCGAACTCGGGACCATGCACTTGCCAGGCAGTCACTTATGCTGCTGAGCTCTATTCCCCTGTTCAGTTGTATTTGCTCACTCTTATAACTGTCTTTCACCTGGTTTCTTAGGGGACCGATGTCTGGTTGGTCTCTATTATGGAAGGAAGACCTTTTAAAAGACTATTTTTGTAAATAAATTCAGGGAAAACTTGGGACCAGAAACTCTTGTAATGTACAGAAAAGGATGACTTCAATAAACTCAAACTAATTTTGTATTAGCAGTTATGGTAAATTTAATTCATAGTATTTTATACAAATGATTTAGAATGGTTCTCAAGAATTATAAGGGAAATATACTTACAGTACAAAAATTTTATAAATACTATACTTAAATTATTTGGGAATCGGGAAATGTATTTTTACATTGTTTATAGCCAATCATTTTTGTATTTTTCATTTTAAATCCTGTGGATCTTTTTTTTAATCTTTCCTAATGTCAAATTTTATAGTCTTCTTTTTAAATAAATGCATTTAATTGAAATGTTTTTACGTTTGTAGTTGTTCACTACAGAAGCCCAATGGCTTGATAAAAGCGTTTTCACCTCATTGAGGGAGTTGGCTTTACAACCTTGTTGAATAGTAGATCGTGGGTCTCAACTGTGTAAAGGTGAGGGTAGGAAAAGAAGAAAGCCGTTTCTTTAAATGAGCTGTCTTTTTGGAAGGGTAGAGTGCACATGTAAAACTTTTTTAGGGTGCTGCATATGAAAAGTTACCCAAGAATGTCACAGGCTAAATGCCCTTAAATACTTAAACAGACTCACATTTGGATAACTGTATTACGCTGTGGATGTGGCTAAAAGAGCTGAAAACAAAGTAGGCACATTCCATTCAGGGACACAGAAAGTGTGGAGCCATACTAGGGTGGTTCTGGTAAAGCTACAGCTATTTGCATAGTTTGCAAAATTCCCACCTCCGTCAGTCTGAGAATACCAAGGTCTTTATAGTTGTCAGGAACTCGCTGGAATTTGTACATTCTTTAAAGCTTTTTGTTTTTGTTTGGATAAGGAGCATTGTATTAATATGTAATAAGCTGCAGGGAACAGAAAACTCAATTAAATGTGTCTTAAACAATATGGAGAACGTCACAAGAAGTCTGGGGACAGCAGCAGGTTTGTCAGTGCCTGCTTTTTATAGTCCTAGCGACTGAAGAAGCTGAGGCAGGAAGGTCACTTGAGCACAGGAGTTTGAGAACAGCCCCAAAAATTTAGTGCTCAGCAGTATCATTATGAACCCATGTTCTTCTCATATTTTCTGCCCATCCATGTTGTGAATTTTGTTCTCAGAGCTGAGCCTTTATGGTATAGAAAGGTGGTGGGAGGATCTCCAGGCTTTTTTTTTTTTTTGTATAGCAGTGTCCAAAAAGAGTTTTCTTTTAAGCTGTTCCTTTTTGCTGAAGTCCCTCCATGGGCTTTACCTATTTGTGTTACTAAAAGATGTTAAACACCCTTTTCTGAATCACCTACTGACATGGATAATGAAAACACTGCAATTGGCTAAAAGTAATCAAGATTTTCCCACGGGTGAAGCTGCCCACCTTGGAAGCTTATGGCCTTGTATTACCTGAGCAGTTAGCTGAGCTAGCAGAGCAAGGAAGGGTCAGTATCTATCAGCAGTCCATTAAGGACTGTTAAAATCAGTGATGCTGAGGGCAAAATTAAAATCAGTTTAGAAAACATTTGTGGTCTTGACTATTCTGAAACAAAATTAGAAAAATTAACACTAGTTTTATAGAGAGGATAGTAGATTTTAATATTTTACTATACAGTATATGCTTTAAGGTGCCTTATTTTAAAAAGGAAACATTTTAAAATACCAAAACCTCTGGACCAGCATGTAGCTCAGAGGTAGAGCACTTGCCTAGCAAGTGTGAGGCCCGGGGTTAAATGTCTAGTACCACAAACAAAACAAAACACCACCCCCTCTAATCTTGCCCCTCATTTGTCTTATGCTTTGTTCCTTTGACTGTAGTGCAGTCAAAGATAAGCACTGCATTACATTTGATAAGTATCCTTCCTGTCTGTTTTCAGAGTCTCTACTGGGTGTGTGTGCTCACACCAGCCTGCATGTGTGGGCATGCACAGATGGATGTGTGTATAAGCAGTGTGTAAGGTGTTTGTGCTACGTGTATCTTTCCCTAGCCTGCTTTTTCAATTAATACTGTTTTGAAACTTATACATGTAACTGGTTCATTTCTTTTAAATGCTATTTGGTATTCTTTTGTATGATTGTATTACAACTTATCCCCTGTCGAAAGAAGAATTTGAATGTGGTTTTCAGTTTTTGACCTTTTCAGTGTTACACTGCACAAACATCTGAATGTCTGTTCTTGCATATGTGGGGAAGAGTTTGTATGTGGCGTAAGTACTTAGAAGTGAAATTATTGGGCTGGAAGGAATGTACCATGGCTAAATATTTCCAGATGTTTCCCCACAGTGGTAGGCCCAGTTGCTATTCCCTTCTGCAGGTTATGAAAGTGCTTATTTCTTCACTTTTGTCCTATATTTGATATTAGCTCAAATTACTATATTTCCTGGTCTGGGACAAAAATGATCTCATTTCTTCTTGTATTTCCAGTGAAACCAATCATGTTTTCATTGTATTTTGACCGTTATGTGAATTGTTTACGTCCTTTGCCTTTTTTCATATTGACCTTGAGAGATCTTGACTTGGTTAATATAATCCTTTGTTAGAAATATGCCTTGAAAGTATTTTCTTGCAGTCTGTAATTTAGGTCTCAGCTTTATTTCTCTAATTACTTAAGGTCAAAAAACAAGATTTGTTCCTCAGGGTGTGACTCAGCCATCAGTGCTTTCGCCCCGCTTAACCAGCTGCCTAATGCCTTCTCTCATCCATATTGAGAGCATTTCCCGTCTGCAGAAAGACTGTTCCAGCCCAAGCAGATTCGGACAAAGCAGTGTCAGTGCATTGCTCTTGCCTTCGGAATCCTCTTAAAGTCCACATGGACAACCAAGAAAGAAAGCAGTTTTTAATAAAGCCAGCTGTGCAGATTAGGTCCATGGAAGGAGACCCTAAAGTTTTAAACCACCATTGGTACCTCATGTGTCTGTCATTACAAATAGTGATGCCTAATAAGTCACCCCAAAACTCAGTGACTTAACACCAGAGCTCTTTTTTAGTTCATGAATCTGTGGGTCTTGGTTTGGGCCCCACGGCTCCTCTGGGCTTAGCAGGGCTCGCTTACGTGTCTGGGCATAAGCTTGCTGTAGACTGAGCTCAGCTCACTGTCAGCTGGGGAAATTGATTCTCTTCCAGGGATCTCATAGCTCTTCAGCAGGCTGACTTATTTTCATGGTGATGGCAGAGGACCAACAGGGACAAACCCCAAAGTGTGTTGCTAGTATTCTCAAGCCCAGAGTTGGACAGAGGTGGCATTATGACTGGGCCAGGCATGGTAAAGAGAAGAACGGATAGTTGGGGCCATTTCGGTATCCCTCTTATGTCCCACTTTGTTGACTGCCTTGAGCACGTACCCTCATAATCAGGGGCAGCTTCTGTCATTAATGGCCATTTTCTAATTAAAGCATGAAACGATAGGGAAATACATTCACAGCAGTAGAATCTAAAATCTACTGATAGGGAAAGCTTCCAGTTTAGTATGACATCGTGCCTCCTGGTACAGATAAAAATAAGACTTAATAGGCAGAAACAAGTGGATTAAAAGTTGGGACCACAGTTCCCTAAGCTTTCAGTAGCCTGTAATTTAGCTAGACATGAAAGGGTGACATGTGGAGGGGGACCTGCCCCAGGGCGCCGTGGGCTTATGGGGAAGTTTGAAGTAGCAACACAGTAATTATGCAACTTTGTAAGAAAGGAACCTCCCTAGTAGAGGAAGTGACCTTGTTTAAAAAGAGGCCCCGTTTGGGCCACTTGGTCTCCATGTACTCCATAGAGTCACACATGTTGACACCTGACTAGTTGAGATCCATTGTCCCCTCTTGGGGATGAACCAATATATATTTTTTTAACCTAGCAGCGCCACTTTATTATAAGCAGATCACAGTTAAAAGAAATGTGACCCTAGATCACCTGAGACAGCATTCAAATTCGTCTATATAGATCTGAACAAAGTGAACCCTCCATCTGTTGGGGTCAAAATAGGTACAAAAGCCAAGGAGCTCAGGTTGGCAGAGGAGATTATCTGCTTCTGCAACTTGTAAATAAATGAAAATAGAGCAGCCAGCTCTGTAGATGTTATCACTGAAGAGACTGGTAGAGTTGGCAAATGATGTAATCTTACCAAGAGTGGCTTCCATCATTTCTCATTTGGTATCCCAAGCCTTAGTGGTTCCATAGATACGGTGGATTTGAGCATTTGGTTCATAGTAGAGACAATGGCCATGTAGTTTGATGGCTTTCCAGTCTGTCGTTTTGTAATTGTAGTTGCTTCGTAGAACTGTATATATAATAAATATTGAGTTTGTAATTGTGTAGTTAGATGTTTCTGTGGTGGAAAATGCTTAATATATACATCTTTAGTAGTCCAGTCCTGGTTGACCCAAAGATCTGACCCTACAGCCAGGCCATTAGTGAGAACCCATGGAATGATTTGGTAAGTCTCAGAGCATTGCACCCTGTGGTTCTGTCCCATCTGAAGCTCAGCACGTTGCACAGTGTCCGCTGGTGAGACACGCAGCCACTGACATCACCGAATAGCTGGAGGCTTCCAAAGGACTTTTGCATCTTGGAGGTAGGTGGGCTTTTTCATCAATGATGTTTTCTTGTCAGATGGCTTACTTTGTAGGTGAGACCTTTATTAAATAATAGGAAAGACACTATTATCTAATGGTTAGGCAACCACCTGTTTCTCATGAAGCTGAGTGGGACTTTGAGGAATGTGTCCTATCTGTAGAATTTAGGTGAGAATCACAGGACAGATGATCTGTTGGTGGAGAATTCAGGACAATAAATGTCAGGTTACAGACTGTTTTGATTGGGGTCAGTAGCCCTAGAGCGGTAAACAGCAAGACTGTTTCCCGCTGCCTGGCCCTGTTTAAATCATTTGTTGCTGGAGCTGGGTGTATGGTTCAGTGGCACAGCACCTGCCTGGGAAGCACAAGGTCCTGAGTTTGATTATCAGTACGAAAAGTAAATAAATAATATCATTTATTGTTAAGGCCCTTATTCAGACTTGGGGTGTAGGAATATTCCTAGGTTGGGATATACTATGTCCTATGTTTGTTGCAGGACTGTGGTTTTGTTTTTTGTAGTTAATTAGTTTTTTCTTTCTGTTTGTACAGTTTCAAGGATTGCACAGAACTATGTCCCTTTTTATTTTTTGAGACAGGGTCTTGCTAAGTTGTCCTAGCAAGGCTTGAACTCCATATCCTCCTGTCTCAACCTCCCAGAGCGCTGGGATTACAAGTGTGCACCACCACGCCTGGTTACTTTTTACTTCTTGATTGTGATGTATTCTTGAGCATGACACAGCTCCCAGAATGGTCACCTGGAAGGCAAAGCACTGGAATTTTGTCCTTGTTCAGGGGACATCTTTTATCAGCTGTGCTTTAGTGGCCTGTAATGCAGCAGGGACAGTGCTCTCTGTGCAGCCGTTATGGAAATGCCCACTTTTCCACCAGCAGGTCATGTGGTACTGGGTTTGTCCAGCCCACTGATGCTGTGGCACTAGAGAATTCAGGATGATGAAAGGGTAGTGTAGGCTGTGCCAAGTTAAAGCGAACACCACCTCCAGTTAAAAAGACATTAGCAATACCCTAGGGGGCAAATCAAGTGTCAGACACTGTGGCTGCAACACTCACTCACTTTTTCAGTGTCAGGTACCATAGAAACAGTAGTGGCCATTTTCTCCGTTAAGCCTCTGTCACCCACTGTGAAGCTCCCAGCATCCCCTGGCCAGGCAGGATGTTCAAGGGAATCTCTGGCTAAAGGAAGTCAGCCCAGTACTCCAGCAGGTACACCACTGTGTGTCAGAGGACCCAACACTTTTTCTTCTCCCAGAAAGAGGCACTATTGGAATGTTTCGAATGCTTATGCTTGGCAAGCTCTAGCATAAACCCTGTCCTTGGCTGTGCATTTGACCCTTATATGAGCCACAAGCAGGAGTGGCAGTGACTTTGTGTTCAGTGAGCAGATTCCTACCGAAGAGCAGCAAGCACAATCTATGCAAGAAAACCCACACAAGACCACAGCCCAAATCTGGTGAATTTAAGAATATCGGGAGAGGCTTTGTGGGTGGGAGAGAATCTAGGACTCAACCTTATTTATTTCCAGGTCTTGTTCCTTTCATACAGTTTGCCTGGTCTGACTGGTGTCACCCTTGTTTCACCAAGGAACTGTGGAAAAACTCGAGGTTTTCCCTGCGCATTCAGTGGCCTCGGTAACATTTTTGTTTTGTAGGGAACCCATTTGTTCAGATGACTTGCTTGTGCCAGGTATGGTGACACAGGCCTGGAGTGCTAACACTCAGGAGGCTGAGGCAGAAGGATCATTGTGAGTTTGAGGCCAGCCTGAGCTACAAAGTGAATTCAGGACCAACCCGAACTGCACAGTGAAGGTCTCGAAATGAAATGAAATAAAATAAAAACAACTTGCTTGAGAATGTTAGTGGTTGTGCGTGAGGATACGCTAGAGACATTTCTAGGTAAACAGTTGTACCTTGAGACCATAATGCTAAGTGAAATTAATTGGAAGTACATGTAAATACTACATAATGTCCCTGGTGTGAGAAACCAAAAGTGTAAATAAGGACCAAAGTGTATAACATGTGAAATGGGGGGAAACAAATGTTGAAATGGGAAGGGAAACTAAGAAGGGAGATGGGGGAAGAAAGGAAGGAAGGGAAAAGAAGGGGGAAAAAAGAAAAAGAGGGAAAAAATGGAAACAAAGGTTTTGTAAATAGAAGAGGAGGGGCCAAAGGGAAGATAGGAAATGGGAGGGTAAAAGGGTCAAGGCATGTTCGGTACTAGTACAGATTTCTTATGATGAATGTGATCATTTTGTATACCTGAAATGTACCGATAAACTTAATTTTGAAAAATGTTAGTGGCTGTGGACTGTTTCCACCCACCCACTCCCTGGGACCTGGAGATCTTTATCTTTCCAGCCCCTGACCCATCAGACAAGCCAATCACCACCCCGTTTTGCTTGGACTACTTTCCGCAAAGTGGGTGATCAGACATGCTGCCGGGAGCTCTGCCTGGGGTGGGTAGTAGTCCTTCATATCTGCAGATTCTACGTGCATGGATTCAGCTGACTGTAGGAGATAAACGTTGGGGGGAAATTACATTTGTACCAAACATGTTCGAATGGCTTTCTGGGGGGGGGGGGTTGGGGTTTTTTTGGTGGTGGTACTGGAGATTGTACATACTAGCAAGAGCTACACCACTGAGCCACTTCCATAGCTCCCTTGAGATTTTGGAACAGGATCTCACTGAATTGCCCAGATTGGTCTTGAACTTGCAAACTTCGTGCTTTAGTCTCCCAAGTAGCCGAGATTACTGGTGCGTGCCACCACACCAAACTACAGACTTTTTTTTTCTTATCATTATTTCCTAAATAATATAGTAGAAAAACTATTTACAACATTTGTATTAGGTATTGTTAGTAATCAGTAAGTGATTTAAATGGTACCAGGAGGATGTGTGTAAGCTGTAGATCTGTAAGTGCTATACCATTGTTTACTTTAAAAAAAGTTTTTATTAGTACACAGAAGCAGTATACAACGATTACGTTCCTCCTTGGGAGTTGTTATATATATATAATACATCTTTTTTTTCTTTGTTAATCTTGTTCCTTCCTCTCTGCCTTTTCTCTATTTCTTGGTCTCTGTCCCTTTTGCAAAAGATATCTCCTTACTTCCTATTATCTACCTTTTATTTTGCTCTATGTTTATATTTTGGGTTTCTCATATAAGGAAAACCATGTGATATTAAAGCTTGTTTGTCTGATTTATTTCCCTTAACATAGTCCCAAGGTGCATCCATTTTCTGACAAATGATTTATTTATCCCTTATGGCAGAGCAGTCCTCCATCATGGATAAATACCACACTTCCTTTATTCATTCATCTGTTGACAGACATGTAGGCCACTTCCAAGATTTTGTTATGAATTATGCTGCTATTAACATGGGTATGGATGTAATATGATGTCTTTAGCTCTTAGGAGGATACCCAAAAGGGGGATAATGGGATCAAATAGAATTTCTAGTTTTAGTGTCTTGAGAAATCTCCATACTGATTTCCATAATGGTTGAATTAGTTTACACTCTCACCACCAATGTAGAGGGGTTCCCTTTTCCCCACAGCCCCACTAGCATTTGTTATTATTTAATTATCTTGATGATAATTATTTTTCCTGGAGTGAGATGGAATCTCAGTGTTGTTTAAATTTGCATCACTCAATGGCCAATGATGTTGAACATTGTTTCATATTTTTATTGGGCATTGGTACTTCTGTGAAATATCTATTCATTTTTGATTGGGTTTTATTTTGATAGTCGAATGCTTTTCAATTCATATTTTCTAGGTATTCATCTTCTGCTTAAGGAGAAGCTGGCAAAATTTTTCTCCCATTCTTTTCACTTTTATTTCCTTTGCTGTGCAGAAAATTTTTAATCTTATCCTGATTTCTGATGGTATTTCTTGTGCAATTGATGTTCTGTTCAGAAAGTCTCTGCTTCTGCCTGTGTCTCTAAGAGTTTTACCTATTTTGTATTCTAGCAAATTAAGTATTTCTGTTTTAACATTTAGATTTTTGACCCATTTTGGCCCATTTAGAACATGGTAAGAGATAGGGTAAGCTTCAGTCTTCTGCATTTGGATAACCAGTTTTCTCATCACCCTTTCTTGAGCAGGCTATTTTTCTTCCAGTGTATGTTTTTGTCCCCTTTGTCAAAGATCAGGTAGCTGAGTGTGCCCAGGTTGTGTCTGTGTCATTTATTCTGTTCCATTGAGCCACATGTCTGTTTTTATGTCAGTACCTTGCTGTTTTTGTCATTGTAGCTTTGTAATATAGCCTGAAGTCTGGGATTGTGGTTCCTCCTGGTTTACTTTTGCTGCCCAGGATTGCTTTTGCTACTCTGGGTCTCTTCTTGTTCCCTTTGAATGTTAGTATTGTTTTTTCTAATTCTGAGGGAAATGTGATCGGTATTTTAATTGGGATTGCATTAAATCTGTATATCAGTTTGACCATTTTGACAATATTGGTTCTGTCTGTCCAGGATCAGGAGCTATCTTTCCATTTTCTGATGTCTTTAATTTTTTTTTTCAGAGTACTGCAGTTTTTGTTAGAGAGACCTTTTACTTCTTTTGTTAGGTTAATTCCTAAGTACTTAATTTTTCTTGATGCTATTGCAAATAGTGGGGTTTTTTTCTAATCTCTTTCTAGGTAATTTCATTATAGGTCTACAGGAATGCTATGGGTTTTTGTGTGTTGATTTTGTATCCTGCTATGCTACTGAATTAATTGTAGGAGGTTTTGTTGGATTTTTTGGGGGGTCTTCCCTGTGGGAAATCATATTACTTGCAAATAACTTAACTTTGTCTTTTCCTATAGACATCCTCCCTCTCTCTCTCTCTTCCTTTCCCTTTCCCTTTCCCTCTCTCTCTTTCTTTCTCTCTCTCTTCCTTTCCCTTTCCCTTTCCCTTTCCCTTTCTCTCTCTCTCTCTCTCTCTCTTTCTTTCTTTCTTTCTTTCTTTCTTTCTTTCTTTCTTTCTTTCTTTCCTTTCTTTCTTTTTTTCTTCATGTTCCTTTTACTTCTTTCTCTTGCCTGATTACTCTGGCTGAACTTTTACACACTATATTGAATAGGAGTGGTGATAGTGGACTTCTTTTCCTTGCTCCTGATTTTGGAGGAAAAGCTTTCAGCTTTTCCCCATTTACTGTGATGTTGGCAGTAGGTTGATCATCAGTGGTTTTTATCAGATTGAGATAAGGTCCCTCTATACCCATTTTTTTCCGGTATTTTTGTTAAAGGCTTTTTCTGTGTTTATTCACATGATCATGTGGTATTTGTCCTTACTTCTGTTTCTGTGGTGTTACATTAATTGATGTGCATGTGTTGAACCATCCTTGGATCTCTGAGATGAAGCCCACTTCGTCATGCTATATGATTGTGTTTGATAACTCACTGCATTCTGGTTGCCAGTATCTTGTTAGGATTTTTGCATCTATATTCATTAAAGACCCGAGTCTAGTTCTCTTTTTCAACTGAGATCCTTGTCTGGTTTTGGGATTCGATAATGCTAGCTTCCAGGCATGACTTTGCGAGTACACCTTGCCTTTCAACTTCATTAAAGAGTTTGAAGAGCTGATGTTAGATCTTCCTTGAGACTTTTGTAAAAGTCTACTGTGAATCCATCTGGACTTAGGCTTTTCTTAGTTGGCAGAATTTTTTTTTTAAATTGCTGCTTCAATTTCATTGTCTGTTACTGGATTAATCAAGGGTATTGTATCTTCTTTGTTCAATTTTGATCTTCATATATATCTCTAGGAATCTATCTACTTCTAAACTCTCCAGTTTATTGAATACAGGTTTTCAAAGTTGTTACCAGTAATCTGGATTTCAGTGGTGTCTGTTGTGATTTCACCTTTTTCATTTCTAATTGCATTGATTTGGATCTTTCCTTTTTATGGTGAGATTAGCTAAGAGTTTTTCTATTTTGTTTATTCTTTTTTTTTTTTTTGGTGCCGGGGATCGAACTCATGACCTCGAATTTGCCAAGCAAGCACTTACGCCCCTGAGCTAAACCTCTGGCCCCTATTTTGTTTATTCTTTCAAAAAACCTATTTTTTTTATTTACTTATTTTTTTGTATTATTTTTTAGTCTCCATGAATTTCTGCTGATGCTCATTTCCTTCCTTGTTCTAGCTTTGGGTTTGAATTACTCTTTCTAGGACCTTGAGGTGTATCATTAAGTTATATATTTGGATTCACTCTTTTTCCAGTGTAAGCATTCACAGCTATAACTTTCTCTCAGGACTGCTTTCATTGTGTCCCATCATTTCTGTTATGGTGTACTGACATTATCACTTGATTGGAGGAACTAATTTCTTTTGTGATCTATTGATTATTCAAGAAGGTGTTGTTTAATTTCCATATGTTTGCATAATTTCTGTGGTTTCTTTTGCCATTGATTTTTTTGTTTCACTGTGCTATGATCTGATAATATGCATGGGATAATGTCAGTTGTTTTACATTTACTTAAGCATGCTTTACAGGCTAATATGTGGTCTGTTTTGAAGAAAATTTCAGTGCAATTGCAGTAAGGCCATCTTCCATAGGAGGGCTGGCTCCACTAGTGCAGCCAGCCCCCCTGCTCCCCTTGCCTGGTCAGATGGTGCTGCCGCTACTGGGGTGCGTGGTGCTAGCTCTGGGCAGCACCGTAGCCATGCTCAGCTCAGATCAGCTCGGTGCTCTTCATCTTGCAGAAAACCTGTCCCAGCCACAGACAGGAGTGGCGCTGAAACCATGGTGAGGCCTGGTGGGGTGTAGAGCCTGTCCGCCTTTCTCTGTAGGATGAGTGGGACCCTGAGGATGAGGAGGGGGAGCTTCTCTGGAGGAGCTCGAGCCAGCACCAGTTGCTGGCGCTGGCTCTGCATTGCCCTGGAAAGGGCACATTCCCGAGCCAGCTGGTGGGGAAGCCACCGCTGGAAGGCCACATCTCCACCTGGAGCTTCAACTCCCGGCGGCTGCCCACCAAAGATTTTGAGGTGGACCTTGTAGAGATTGGTGGCAGCTAAAACCTGTGCTTCTACTGGAAGGAGTTTGTGAATGAAGTGGATGCATTAGTGTTCATGACAGGCTCCGCTGACCAGTTGTGACTGCCCTGGGCCTGACAGGAACTGCACAAGCTGCTAGACAAGGACCCCGACCTGCCTGTCATCATGGTGGCTAACAGGCAGGACCCAAGCAAGGCTGAGAGTGTGGTGGAGCTGCAGCAGGAGGGCCTCCAGGAAGCTTTCCGCTTGGTAGCCAGCGTTGCAGGATCTGGCTCCAAAGAACCTGGCACTATGCATAGCTGGAGACTGTTCTTGGAGCTTCTCTCCTAGGCCGGGGCTGCCTGCTCACTGACTGGCCCTGGGGACCACAGCTGCACCGCTTTCTGCTTCCACAGCCTGCCAGCTGGTCAAAGGCCATGCAGAAGTCTTCCTGGGAGGTGGCTGGGAGGCTGAAGCAGGGAGGTAGGAGCTCCTTCCAGGGTGGAACGTGGACCCGGCTTTCCTTTCTTTTACCTGCATACATGACATACATGCCCAATGGGCTCAGTCGTCTCCTCCCTGCAGGTCTTATGGGTTAAAGAACCAATGCAGCTGTCACAAGTACTGTTGGAGGCTTTAGGCCTCCTGGTGCCCTTGGTGTCTTTGTGCCCTTTCACATGGGCAGGTTTTTAGTGTTACGCAGTGAGTCCTCGCTACCAGTTCTGTCTTGGCCTCCAGTCCCTGCCTGCCTAACTGGCTTGTGGCCTCTCCAGCCCCAGAGCCATCATTTTTAAGGGGAGGTGATTCCCATGTTTTTCTCTAATTGCCAGGCATGGAGATACACAGTGCTAGGGTGAACCTGGAGACCCTAGCAAGGAACTTGCCAAACACCTCCCAGCTTTTAAGGCCTGGCCTGCCCACCTCTCTTGACTACAGAATAAGTGTGGTTCACCCACCAAAGGAAAGGGTGAAGGCTGGGTTTCCCCCCTGACCTGGAGACATGTTGCTGTTCTTATACCAACTGCACCAATGCCCGTGTTTACATAAGTCTGGAAAAGAAAGGAATTTATGTTTCTGGGAACAAGGTTGTCGGCTAGGGCTGGGGACACAAAACTGTAGAAATAGATCACAGCTCTGTTTCTAGGCCTTGTAATCAGGTGATTGTCAGAAAATTTGAAACTTTGAGAAGAATAGCCAAAATCATAATACTGAGATAACCTAGTGATGTCAGTGATTTGGAAGCTGTAGCACCACCTAGCGGGCTTTGGAGACTAATTACTGTCAATATTACAGTCAGTGATTCACCTGAACTTTAAAGCTTGGACCCAAATGTTGAAGACACACAAACTCCTTCTGGGTAGGTAACAAATGACTCTGGAGGGATTTATATCGTATAGTCAGGTAAAAGAAATTTCATCATGAGCTGGTCACGGTGGTGCATGCCTGTAATTCTAGCACTCAGGAAAGGGAACAAGAAGACTGCCACAAGTTCGAGGCCATATTGGCCTACCTAGTAAGCTCAAGGCCAGCCACAGCAAGACCTATCTCAAAAAATAAACAAATAAGTAAATAAATGAAAAGTTTAAAAGGTGAGGGTTATAGCTCAGTCCCTGTACCATGAAAAGAAAGAACAGACAAGAAAGAAAAAAAAAAAAAGAAAGTCATGTGAATCCAAAGGGCAGGAGTAGTAGACCAGCCAAGGGTGTGACCTTGGGCACCTCAACCTCCCAGGACCATTTATTCCTCAGTGAAAACAAAGTTGAGCTGGATTTGTGGGATTCTCTCCAGGGCACATGCCATGATCTGTGCACAGTGCCAGCCACTTTCAGCCTGTATGTGTTGTCGGTTGGCACAGGCAAAAGGAGCCTTTTGTGTGTCAGGGGCCATTGAATAATGAGCAGCCACAAGTAGACTTTCTCAAAGACTCTAGCCCACTCAGTTTGCTTTCTAATTGAGAATAAATTGTCTGCCTTTGTTTCATTTGACGTCTACCCAGCATGCTTTGGTGCCATAGTAGGACCAGTGCAAGAGGAGACGCCCACTGGGGGAGTGAGTAGGAAGCTCCCAAGTTCAAAATGAATGCAAGCTTTGGTGCACGGCCTGTGGTGCCCTCGGGCTGTAGGCCCTTCTGAATGGAATCAGTAAGAAGTGATTTTTCTTTTATATTAAATATTGAAGGAACAACTTGGGTTTTAGAGTAGGCTTTCAAACTTTGCTAGCAGCTTTTCCTCTTCTACACCCACTTTGGAAGGGTGAGAAACTTTGCCTCTTTGTTCTGTGATTTGCACCTTCACCAGTGCTCAAGGGTTACCTTTGGAACCACCATTGATAATTTGAGAGAGGACCCTTTTTCCTAATGAAGTCTACCTTTTATCAAATGAATATTAGTATGTCATACAGTTTTTGAAGTCCATAACAGGCAAAGGTGAACTTAAAGAATAGAGAGTTCCATATGTAAAAAAGAGAGAAAGAAGGCCAGGTGTGGTAAACACCTGTAATCCTAGCACTCGGGAGACTGAAGCAGGCAGATCACTGAGTTCGAGGCCAACCTAGATTACAAAGTGAGTTCAAGGCCAGCCTGAACTGCACAATGAAACTCTGTCTCAGAAAGACTAAAAAATAAACAAACAAAAAACCAAAAACAAAAAAGAAAAACATTCATTTGCTACTGAGAAGATATGTATTTTGTGGTCGTTGGTTGGGTTGAATATTTTATAAGTTTATGTTAAATCTATTTGTTTGAAGATTAGGTTTAACTGACATTTCTTTTTTTCTTGTCTAGTTGATCTATTTGTGACAGAGGGGTATTGAGGTTCCCTCCAGTAATTGTGTTGATATTTATCTGATCTTTTATGTCCAGTAGTGTCTGTTTTATGAAATTGGGTGTGCCAGTATTTTGTGCGTGTATGTTTGTAATTATCTTCTCTTTGTCTCTTCTGAGGAGTTGTGGCTGTAAGTAAAGTTTGTCTGAAATTAGGATAGGTACCCTGCATGTTTTCAGATTCCCATTGTGTGGGATAGTTTTTATTGTTTGATTTTTAGTCTGTGAATTTCTTTTTTGGATTAAATGTGTTTCTTGTGCAGAGCATACTGGTGGATTTTCTACCAATTTGTGTCTTTTGATTAGGGAAGTTGAGACCGTTCACATGGAGAGTAATTACTAAAAGGTGTTGACTTGTTCCTGTCATTGTATTATTTTTCTTTTGCTGATTCTGTTTTTCCCTTTCTGCTTCACTTTCCCCTGCCCTGCTATTCTATTAGACTTTATGATACTGTCTTCATTGTCTCTCTGCAATATCCTTGAGAATTTTTTTGGAGTGCTGGTTTTGTTGTCATAAATTTCTTAAGATGCTCTTTGTCATGGAAGGACCTTATTTCTACATCATTTTGAAAGATGTTTATGTACATCTTTTGGGCACATCAGTCTGGATTGGAGTTTGTTTTGCAGGGTATATCAATCTGAGTTGGAAATTGTTTCTTTTAGGGCTTGAAGCACTTTACTATAAGCTCTTCTGGCCCTCAAGTTATAAGTTGAAAAGTGTGCTGTGATTTTAGTGTTTTGTTTTTTTAAAAAAACAAGTGGCGAATTGATTTTTCTCTAACCACCATTAAGATTCTGTTCCTGCGTTAGACTTCTAAGTTTGACCATGATACGTCATGGAGAGATTCTTTCTGATCATGGCTACTTGGTGTTCCATAGGCTTCACTTTTGTGTATTTTACATTCTTTCCTCATACTTGGGATATTTTCTGCTATTATATTTTGGAACATATTTTTTTATCCCATTTATGCTGTCTTCTGATTTTTCACTAATTCCAATTCATTTTAGATTAGTCATCTTTGTATCATCTAGCAGCCACTGAATCTGAGATTGGACGTGGTCAGCCGTGTTCAGGGTGGAATGGCTATAGGCTATTGGATCCATTCTCCATGTTGGTTCTAAGGTGCTCTGAGTAACCATCACTGACATCAGCCCTGTCTTCTAGTTCTGACACTCTGTCCTCCCATTGATCACTTCTGCTACCCATACTTTCAATAGAATTTTTAATCTTCTGGATTTCTTTTAATTGACTCTAGTGCTTTACTAGCCTGGTTGCTCATGTTTTATATCAATTTTGTTTAGCTCAGCTAGCTTTTTATTAGTATCTTTTATAAATTTGCTGATCATTTTGTTTGTTAAGTCCGTTATGTATTTAGTTAGATCTTCTTTGAATGCCTTGAGCACCTTATTGATTTGGATTTTTAAAAATAGCTCTTTTGTCATTTTAAATAATTCTGCTGTATGGCTTTTTTTTTGTATTGAGAATAGAGCTCAGGCCTTGTGCTTTCCAGGCAGGCATTGTGCCACTGAGCTAAACCCCTGGCCCCTGCTGTGTAGCTTTTTATTTCCTCCTTGATGCCCCATGGCTCAACAGTTGGGAATTTTTAGTGGCATTTTGTTGCCTTGTCTTTTCATGTTTCTATTTGTATGTGTGTGTGCGTGTGCATTTGTGTGTGTGCACGCGCCCTCATGCATGCAGGTGTGCTAAGGGTTGGATGCTGATTACAGTGAGAAAACTGTTGCTAGTATGGAGACCTCTTTAGTTAGCGTCTGCTTTTCAGTGATGCACTCAGGGTATGGCTAACTGCAGTAGGCCCTTAT
The DNA here is from genome assembly GCA_004027455.1 of Hydrochoerus hydrochaeris. NCBI lineage: Eukaryota > Metazoa > Chordata > Mammalia > Rodentia > Hydrochaeridae > Hydrochoerus > Hydrochoerus hydrochaeris. The sequence continues at coordinate 114,542 of PVLA01005636.1, forward strand.
AAACTCAGTTCATCCTGAGGTCTGGTGGTAACTCAAGCTGTCAGTGGAAGAAGGCTCAGGCTTCTACACAGCCTGCAGAGCCCCTCTCCCATTTTCAGGCAGATCTCCATAGCGAGACACTGGCCCAGGATTTCTCAATGAACCCCATACAGGAAAGGATGTGATAACGTTCCTTCCAGAACTCTTTTAAGGGTAAACTCTGTATCTGAGACCACCTGGAGGCACAAGCAGTTGGCATTTGGGTCATAACTCAAGACTTTGGTCATAACTCTAATTATTCATATGTCAGACTGGTCATAACTCAAGGATCCATCGTAGAGGCCTTTACCTCCGTCCCAAGATCCAGCCACTTCTGTTAATTTGGGAGGCGGGTCTGTAGGGTAATTGTGCCTGCAGCAGACTGCAGTGTTGTTAATGATAAAAAGTGACCCAGATATTGGCCTACTGAGAAAATCAGTTAATAGCAATAACTATGCCACCCTGGCAATAGAAATAAAACTAGCAACACTGATAGCATCGAAGACAAAATGGATATTGATATACCACGAGAAACGATAATGTACCACCTTTAACCACACAAAAGAGATCTATAATTATAGGATAAACACCAAGACACACCAAATGTGGACATGTAGTAAATATCTACTACTGTAACACCTCCAGTAAAAATAGAAAAAGTATTCAATAGTAATGACAGAATTAACTATCTAAAGATTAATAAAACTTAGTGGTTATACTATTAAAGATACAGGGGGTTGGGAATAGGAGAAAGAAATAAAACTTGAAATATTAGGCAATGGAAGGTGAGATGAGAAAAAGGAGATTACAGGATAAAAGGAGTTAACAGAATTAAGTAAAAGTAACAAAAGAACAAACACCGAAAAGAAAAAAACAGCAAATAAAGGGAAAATATAAGAAGGAAAAATGCAAATGAAAAAAGGAAACCTCAACCTTCCCCCATCCCAAAAAAACCAATGAAGGAAAAAAATGATTTAAAGTTTTTTCTCTATTTTTTTTATTTTAAAGAGAAAAAAAAACCAATAAAAATGATACAGAATTTCAAAACAAAATAGGAGATTAACAATGGTTAATATATTGCAAATTGTTATTTTAAAAGTAGTTGCTGACAAGATATAGACATGTATAATTAATTGATCAATATAAGCACAAACCATTTTTTTCAATGAACTAAATCAGTAATGTAACTATCTTAGGTATCTTTTGTGTGTGTGTGTGTGTGTGTGTATTTTTTCTTTTCTCTTCTTTCCTTTCTCCTTTCACCTGTCCCAATTATTCTTTCCTTTTAAGCAGTTTCTTTCTCTTTCACAGTACCTACTGTAAAATTTGGATCTTATTTACTTTTTCTGTTTCTTACACTAGGGAGACAATACAATGTTTACAAATGCATTCTCTGTATTTTTGAATGGACCTCTGTATCTTCTCCAGTGTCTGCAGTTGTGGAATCCAGAAAGTCACTGACTTCTCCACCTAGCTTTAAGGACTGTGGGTTCATGTGGCATCCCAGATTGTGACAGCCATCGAAGCTGAGGTGTGTCTTTGTTCACACTGTAGATGGGGAAAGCAGTCAGGCCACTGATCTTTGTGCTGGATGTAGTGAAGCAGAGATTCAGCTGACCACTGGATTTAGTGTCAGAATTTTCAGGTCCAGCCACTTCTGAAAGCCATACTCACTGGTCCTGGCTTCTCACCATGGAGACTGGGGCTCCATGTCCTTCCTGTTCTGAGCTTAAGCTTCTCAGAGGATCTGTGTCTAGCATGTGTCCTCTCCGTGACTGTCTCTTGTGGTTGCTTCTCATCCAGTCATTGCAGTAGGGCTACACTGGAAATCATGAAGGGAAGTTGTTTTGTCACGCAGTCTTAGGCAATTAATCTCTTCCAAATGGGTCCTTATTAAACCCTCTGAAATACAGAAGGCTCTTCTCCAACTCTAGCTGTGGGGAAGGAGTCATTTTCACAGTAAAACTCCACCCTGTTTTTTCTTCTCTCACTGGGTGGTGGCCTCTTCTATGATTAGGTCAGTGGGTAGGTTGGTTGGTGCCTCTACTGCCCTGTGCTGAGGACAAACAGCAAGTTTGGAATTGGCTGGGGTGAATGTAATGCTCAGAATTTCTGAGAGGTTTATTTCAGCCCATGGTACAGTTTGTGGTTGACTGGCTCCAAGGCATAGCACAGGAGTCTGTTGAAGAAAAACTTGCTCAAATCCTGGTAACCAGAAAACAGTCACACTATTTTCTACACAGGACTTGAACATCTCCTGGTTTTGGTACCCAAAGGTGAACCCTTGAATGAATTCTTCACAGATACTGAGGGGACCCACTGTGTTTCCCTTCGCTGCTGTCTCTACAGGCCACCCCTGAAAGGCTACTGGTGCAGCCTCCACATTTTCAGCTTGTACCCATGTATCCTATCCAGGGGATAATTCTTGGTCAGCAGTGAAGGTGGGAAAGGAAGGTGGCCAACATGAGGTGACACTACTGGGTTGGCCACCACTGTGTAACAGTACCTCAAGGGACTATCCTCCAGGAAGCTGTACAAAATGTAACTGTCAGTCCAGCAGTCCTAGGAGAGAGGAGGCAGCCTAAGCCATCGTCCCCACCCCGCACTGGCTGACTGCACCCTGCAGGGCATGAAGTCCCCAGTACATGCAGCTCACATATGTATGGGGCTGACCAGGTCCCCAACAGCGTCCAAAGGAAAATGTCCCAGGTGACAGCGAAGAGGTGCACATAGAGGTACAACTCTTGGCCTAGACTGGGCATGACTGGTACTGTGGTGGTGGCCAGATGAAGCTGTAGGCGAGAGTAAGAGGATAGAGAGGAAGGGTTGCATCTTGCTAAGTGATAAAGTCCCCAAATATTACACACGTGTGATATCCACATTTAAATACGAACTGCCATGATCGTATGCACTTGTAAAGCAATAGCTATAGCTACAATAAAACTGTTACAAGAAAAGCGAATATGCGATGAGTGAGGTTTTGGGTGGTTACTTTGGGAGGGGAGAAATTGGGGTGATATATTGGGAAACAGTGACAAGTAACTATTAAGCACAGGTTGCTGTCTCGACAAGGCGGTAGTGCGCCCTGTTGGCCGCCAGAGGGCGGTAGCTGCTAAGGGTGGGCGCGCTCTGCACAGTGGAGTTTGTTTTCACGCAGGGGGAGCAGGCACAGCTGTTGGCCGGGGACAGGGTGGGGAGTGGGGGCCCTCGCCCCGCGCTGCCCCAGGTTTCAGGAGGAAACTGCTGGCAGCCTAGCAGGGCCAGGGCTCCTTCCTGGCCTCTGCCCTGACTTCCTTCTGCCCGGCGATGTCCCCAGAACTGCAGAAGGGGGTGGTAGGTCTCCTCGGATAGGGTCCAGAGCCGCTGGCAGCCTAGTGCCCTCCGCTTGCACCGGGCTCTCAGGTCCCCTCCGTCGGGTGGGGTTGTACTATTGTGGCCACACAACTCTGCATGAAATTAATTATTATTATTATTATTTGGTTTCCCACATACATGGGAAGGAACAACAAACCCTTAACAGTCCATCAGCTGCCTCAAACTGTTTGCCAGGACCAGAGGTACCACGTGTGCTCGGGTGGTCTTTCTGACACAGTCCCTTTGTGGCCCTTGACCGGCCACCTGGCTGCTGCCCTTCCCATCACAGTGGTTACCAGACTGTGTTTTCTGTTTGTTTGTTTGTTTCCAGCCCTGGGAATGAAGTCCCAGGGTGCTCCCACTCCTTTTAATTTTGAGACAGATTTTCACTAAATCGCCCAGGCTGGCCTCAAATTTGTAATCCTGCCTCTGCCTCTGGTGTAGCTGGAATTACGGGTGGGCACCACCACGCCTGGTTCTAAACATTTTTTTTAAAGTGGACAAATCCTCTTTTCAACCTAAATCATACATGAAATTTCATTACATAAAACAGGAAATACAGCATGGCTCTCAATTATTAACTTACATTAATAACATTTACCTATAAAATCAATTCACAAAACTGTCTACCCACAAGTAAAAGATTGAATCTACACTTATATCTTTCACTATATTCTAAAGTAAAATCAAAATGGATCAACAAACTAAATGTCAAGCCAAAAACCTTTAACTTGCTGGAAGACAAGAGAGGTAAGAGCCCTAGTTGCACAGGTAATAAGTTCTGCGAATCGACAAAAGGGACCATGTTAAATTAATAGGCACAGCAAAAGAAGCAAGCACGTGAAAAGACAATCTACAGGATGGGAAAAAATTTTTGCTAGTGACGCCTCATGCAGAGCACTAATATCTAGAATATAAAAAGAACTGAAAAAAATTAGGACGCCCCCCAATAAAAGATCCAGGCAAAAATGGGCAAGTGAAAAATGACATTTCACACTTCACAGAAGAAGTACAAAAGGCCAATAAATACATGAACATCAATGACCTTTAGAGAAAGGTAAATTCAAACCAGACAAGATTCTTACCCCAGAAAGAATGACTATCATCCAGAAATCAGATAATAACAGGCTTCTACACTGTTGGTGGAAATGTAAACTAGTGCAGTGTGGAAATCAGTATGGATTTAGTTTCAGAAAAACTTAAAGTAGGGCTGGGAGTGGTGGCACACACTTATAATCCCAGCACACAGGAAGCTGAGGCAGGAGGATCACTTCGAGTTCCAGGGTAGCCTGGGCTGCAAAACAAGTTCAAGACCAACATGAACTACAAGGCGAGACCTTTGAACAGACCAAATAACCCCCAAAACAAAACATACTAAAACTAGCAGTGCTGTACATACATACCCATGTTTACAGCAGCATAATTTATAATAGCTAAATCTTGGAAACAGCCTATTTGTGCATGAATAGAGGGTGGGTAAGGAAAATGTGGTATTTATTCATGATGGAATAGTACTCTGCCACAGCGAAGGATAAACTTGAGTCATTCGTAGGAGGATGAATGCACCTGGAGACCCTAATATTAAGTGAAATAAACCAGACACACATTGTTTCTCTTACGTGAAAAACTCAGAGTAAAAAGAGTATAAAGATAGCGAATAGGAAGCAGGGAGATGATCGTTCTCACAGCGTAAGGACATGTGACATGTCCAAGAGATGGAGGAGGGGAGAAGGGCACTGATTAAGAAAAGGAATTGGATGTCTTCTGTATCTGTACCAACTCCAGGCAAGAAACATAAACATTAGGTGTTGCAAACGTGTATCAAATCAGGGCAAGGGATGGGGAGGAGAAAAGGAGGGCAGGAAAAGGCGATTTTAAAAGGGATTGAGATGTGTTGCGTACCTGTCCCCAGAAGCTTGCTTCACCTGCTGAAAAGAGGCCCGGGGGTGAGTGGCAGGGGAGGGGCCAGCGCCAAGCCTCCCTCCCGCACCTCGGGGCTGGCTGCCTGGGCAGGAGGAGGTGAGAGGCCACGGCTGCTCTGGGTCAGTGGTCACCAGCCGGGCTGGGCTCATCACTCATCTCACCTCCCCTCAGCTTTCTCCTTCGACCTCCTGGCCACACCGCAGGTACCTTCAGGGCAGGGCTCTTTGCGGGGGGCACTGTTGCCACACGCTGCCCCTCTGTGAGAGGAGTCTCAGCCCCTCTTGTGCCTGTCCCATGGGGCAACACCTCTGACTCCCCATTTCTCCCTTCCCAGGGCTCTGCCAGGCCCCCGGAGGCTGCAGGGCCAGACCTGGCTGCCCAATGAGGAGGCTGGCTGTGGCCTCGGGCTGCAGTACCCCAGCTCCCTCGCTGCAAAGGCCTTTTCCTGGGGCAGGGCGGGAGGCATGGTGGGAGAAGCCCCTTCTTGGACATCCTCTCTTAAACCCGCTTACTGAGCAGCTCTCACAGGGCCTGGCTGATGGAGGACAGATGCATCCAGCTTGGGTTCTTGGTGACCCAGAATGCTCAGCTGTGTATGCGTCTCTCTGTGGTTTGGGGCTTTGAGTTGGCTATAATTCTTATTCGTTCAATTACTGAGATCTTGAGACAGAAGTTCCTGTACCGTTGCCTAGAAAGTTCTGGTGGCCAGGATTGGTTGTGCACATCTATAATCCCAGCATGCTGGAGGATGAGGCAGGAGGGTGCAGGTTCAAGGCCACTAACAGTGATGCTCCCCAGGGAACCATGGTGGGATTTGAAAAGGCCATCAGCTGGGTGTGGTATCACGTGCCTATAATACCAGTGGTCTGGGAGGCAGGAGGGTCTCAAAGTTTGGCCCCCACCTGGTTCTTAGTGATTTAGATTCTGTCTCCAAAAAAAAATTTTTTTTAAAGGGTCGGGGATATAGGTCACTGTGGAGGCCTTGGGTTCGAGCCTGTCACATGCACACATAAGGGAGGTGATTCTTAAGTCTTACTCCTAAAGTGGCCATGGATCCAGCAACAAGAAACTTCAGGCATCTACTAGGTGACCACTTACCCCTTCCTCACTGACGAAGTCCTTACATCTGCACCCAGCCAAGGGCATCTCTGATCCCAACTGTGTATCCCAAGTGTTCACAAGCACACACCACCCACAACACCGCTACACAGCAGGGGTCCTGCAGCTGCTGGTGTCCCTGGGCCTGAGACCTCACATTTCTAATGCCCATGGGCTGGACTGCTCTGTGGACAGGCTTAGGCAGTTTCTGCCTCTCAACCCAGACCTGCTACACCTCAGTTGCTTGAGGGGCAGTTTGTTGGCGCCCCCAGGACATGGGGGGTTCAGAGGCTGCCCACCCATGGGCAGCTGTGTGGCTTGCCAAGGTGACAAGGACTCCAGGGTGCAGGCCCATCTCCCAGAACGTCCCTCAGTGCCTGGGCGGCTCCTGGAGCTAATGGAGCTGGAGGAACCCAGGGTCTGAAAGTCACTGCTGGATGCGACCACGAATTCCTTCACCAGGTTAGGAGGGGCCAGCAGGCTCTGGTGGGGGTGACGCCGGCGCATCCCTGGCCTCATTTCTCTGTTCTCCCTGGGACCTGCCACACTGCCAGGCCACACCGCCAGGACCGCTAGGTGCTGTGTCTGTGTTTCCAGCGGGCATGCCGTGTCCACACTGGGTCCCAGGAGCCTGCTAAAAACTGTCTCTCAGTGCTGACTTATAGTGTAAGGTCCAGGAAACCGAAAGTCATCGTGTTCCCACATCCCAATCCCTCCCCTCCCTGCCGGCCTCCCATCAGTCAGCCACTTCTGTAGGACGCACCTGCTCGCTTCCTGGCGTTTTAGGGGAGCCACACCAGGGAGGTTCCTGTAATGTACACAAGGCGCTGTGCGCTGGGCTGCGGGACGGTTCGAGGTGGGCAGCATGGGTTTGTTCTCCCACTCATACACGTAAGGGACTGAGGCACACAGAAATTGTCGACAGTGTTGTGGGGACAGTGACAGAGCTGGGACCCGAACACAGATCTTCTGACTCCATACTGGAGCTTCTTCCCGCCACCCTTACTCCTGTCTGTTTAAACATTTACTCCGGTGCTCGCAGTGCAGCCACCTTTGAGGAAGAGATGGTTTAGCTGCCTTTACTGGCAAACTGTGGAAGCCAGTTTCCACACAGGCCTGTGGCCTAACCCCCCGCCACACACACGCACCGCTGCCACCTCAAGTCAAGCTGCCTCTCGTCGTCCCTGGAGATGGCATCTGGCTGCAGGCTTTTCCTTCCTTCCTCACTGAGCAAGCTCTGGGGCTCCCCCTCTGACTCTCCCTGCCTTCCTTGACTCCCAAAAGGGTTAGGCGGGTACATGAGTGATCAAACCCAGCTTCTCATTCCTCAGGCAGCTGCATGCTCACGCCACACAGGGAGCTTCTGGGTCCCCCGCCTTCCCCGGCAGCACCCTCCTCAGCCTTACCTCCTCCATCCTGTTCCACCCAGAGCTGCACAGTCTTCTCAGCAGCAGCAATGGGCCGAGCACACACAGCACAGCTGCTTTCCCAGAGTCTGGGACGGATCTCACTGTCCCCAGCTGTCCAGTACCAAGAGGAGCAGCCTGAGGGGCTGGCCCTGCATCAGGCCACACTTCACAAGGACCAGATGGAGTCCTCTTCCAAGCCCAGCTGTGCCTTGGGAGAGGAGCTGCGATTTCCTCATCTCTGAAGACGGTGCTGCAGGCCGCCCAGAGGCACTGGAATCACGTTCACTGCGGCCAGCCCTGAAGGTGCTACACTGGTCAGCAAATGCTTGCTACGCTGCTCCTCCTTTTCTAGCCAACCAGGCGGGGAAACAGCAAATTTAGGACAAGAAGATGGCTTGTCACGATATAAACGCAACACTTAGCTTCATCCGAAGCCCCTTCTAAAATGAGCAAGTTCATCTGCAGAAGGATGCAAATATAAATTTAAAACTGCACAAATTCACCTAAAATTCAGTCCCATTGCTGTTATTCCCAAACAAAATAAATCTAGCCGTTTAGCAAGGAGTTCTCACAGAGCGCAAGGTTCAAGGCCTGGTTTCACACATTGCTTGTGCAAAAGGAACACCTTCTGCCATTGGCCAATATTTTATTTAAAAACACACAGACATATTCACGATGGTAACACAGGCAGAGAGGAGCCAACAGGCTTGCCGCGTGTGCCTGCAGGCACGGCCCGCCCTAAGGAAGAGGGTCGCTCCAGAACAGACCGCCCAGCCCACCCAGGAGAGTTCAGGGAGGATCTGGGGCAGCTCTGTGCCTTTGCGGAATAGGAAAGAGAAGCGGATTTATGCGGAGGGTTCAGGAGCCCTGCAGTGTGTTCAGTGGGATCGTCAGGATCCGAGGTGGTGCTGAAAGCAGACTGAGAGGCTGGGTGCCGTGAGGCTGCTTTCCTTTCCCAGGGGAGGAGGACCGTCTTCCGAGGAGGCCCAGGGGGAGAGGTTCTGCCCAGCTCAGGGGCTCGGGAACGGGTGTAGTCAAAGCAGGAGGAAGGTGCGGTCCTTCCTGGAGCTCATGGCCCGAGCAGGACTTTGGCACAGGAACATAGTCCAGAGCTGCACAGGGCCACTCGTCCTCCTGGCTGCTGGGCCTCCTGTCCTGCAGGTCCTCTCGAGGAGGCTGGTGCAGTGGCCACATCAGATGGCCGCGTCTTGGGAAGGAAGTGGAAAAGTCAGGTCAGCCTGCCAGGAGGGAGCCCACCCGCAAGCCCTGGCTGCACCCTGGCTTTTGCTCTGCACAATTCTTTCCCTACCCAGCACCAGATTTCACTGGCAGTGTCTTATTTTTCTTAAGCACATTTCTAAAACAGACCAAAAGATTTTCAGCAGCACGGAGGGGGCGCTGGAGGCCACTCCTGCCCACCTCTGTCCTATTCCTTCACTTGTGCTTCTTTTGGTGATTTTTCTATACGTTTAAATAATGTATTTATTCAAATATTGATAGCTTTGTTATTGTTAGATGTTGCCTAGCCTTTTTTTTTCTACCTTATAAAACTTCAATTTTCTTAAGGATCTTTACTGGTAAAGCATTCTTATGCCGCATGAAGCGCCTGCTCGAGGTATGTGACACAGAGGTGTTTGTTGTCATCACAGAATGGTTCAACCACCGCTACAATTTTAGAGCGCTGCTGTCCTCTCAGGAAGAAACCCCATACTTCTTGGAGGTCAGCCCGGAATCCTTTCTCCCTGCAGTCCCAGGCGACCACTGATCCGCCTCCCGCCTCTGTGGCTCTGGAACCCTGCACCGAGTGGGCTCCGTGCTGGGTTCCTTCCACTGAGCAGCCTGTAAACTTCTGCCAGCAAGGCCTGGGGCAAAGCTGGAGCTCTGCTGTGGCCACTGTCCTGTAGCAACTCAGCACAGCACACGGGCTTTGCGACGTCTAATGCGTCTTTGGGAAGAAAGGAAATGCACCAAGAAAGGAAGTGTTGTCTCAGAGAGAGCGGAGAGCGAGCTGGATCCAAACAGTTGGTTCAGGCTGTTAGCAATCTACTTCTACAAACTTATTCTAAAGATAAAGCCAGTTAGGGAGGTGTACAAGGGTTTATTTGCAAGGATGTTCATCACCACACTGTTTAATAACAAATAATTTTTAAAAAATATTTCACGCTCTCAAATAGGAGGCAAGTTAAATAAACTGTGGCGCGGTTCTGCAGCAGGGTCAGTAAAACACCACAGAGCCTGGAATGATGAAGAATCCCTAAGGATGCTGCGGACAGGTGTGGGAGAAGA
>PVLA01005636.1:124729-141505 GCA_004027455.1 Hydrochoerus hydrochaeris
ACCCCCCCTTTTTTTTAATTTTACAAAAATATTATTTGTATATTCTAAAAGCTCTAGGTTTTGTTTCTGTCATTAGGAAAGTTATTTCAAGAAAATGCTTTCCGGGTTGGGGATTTAGCTCAGTGGCATAAGTACCTGTTTTGCAAGTACACAGTCATGAGTTCAATCCTCAGTACCAAAAAAAAAAAAAAGAAAAAAAATGCTTTCCTATCAGAGGTTGAAGTGCCAGGATACCCTTGGGCTTGTAGAGCTGTGGACTGGAGCAAGGGCTTTGGGTTCCATCTGTCCTTTTGTTGAATTCTGTGCTCTAACACCATAACATACCCAGTCTCCTCCGCAGCAGGGGCCCCTCACTGCACAAGCCAAGGACAGCAGGTCCTCTGCACAGGGATAATGGGCACTCACCTGTCGACTGGGTCACACAGGAGATCTTGTAGGACAGCCACACACTGGCCAAGCAGAGGAAGGTGGCTATGAAGCCAAAGACCTGCAAAAGTGCGTAGGAGAGAAGTCTGTGGGCCGCCGAGCCCACCCTGGAGCAATCCTGCCTGCTTCTCATCTGTGTGATGCCCCACCATCTGTGGCTGGAAGGAAGCTTGGGAGTCCTCTGATCTGACTGCCTCACCCTCGCTCAGGTGTGGAAGCCCAGCTGCCAGGCTCTGGTCCCCTGGTTCTGCCCACATCAGGCCTGGTACCTGGGTGTCCACCTTTAGCTCCTGCACTCCGGACAACCCCAGTGCAGGCTTGGGTTATATTCACTCCTGCACTCCGGACAACCCCAGTGCAGGATTGGGCCCAATCCACTGGACTGTTTGTTTTTTAATTCGTTTTATTTCAAAGAGAAAAATAAAACAAAATTTCAAAACAACAATCAGGACAACAATGGTCCCCTGCATAGACTGTGCACTGCCATCAACTCACTGGACTTTTGATTATCCTGGACTAATGAAGAAAAGAAGGTTGAATTATCAATTTTAACTTGGACTTCGGTTGGGTTTTATTAAGGTGGTGGCACTGTTTGCATTTTGTTTGAAATGACTTTCTGTGTAAAAGCCAGAGGCTGAAGCCTCTATATCTAGTTTTACGTTTGCACATCATTCTTTTCCCTCGGGTCCACAAGTGCTTTCAGTGTGAGGAAGCTGACCTAGCCTGGCCCGAGCTCATCCCGAAGAGGAGGAACAGGAGCCCTGGACAGGAGCGGGCCCTGTGCAGGACTCACTGAATGGTCATGGGGAACAGCCACAGCCTGGGGCCATGGGAGCCAGGAGGCCTGAATTCACACTCCACACCTGTGCCCAGCCCTGGCGGGTAAAACCCACTGAACACTAACCTCGTAGGTGAGCTGACCCCTTGGACTTCCCAACTCTGCCCTCCTTCTCATTTTGCAACTACACAAATTAAGAGATGGGCGGTCAGCTATGTGCCCATGGCCATAGAATGAGCCAGGGACAGCTACACCTGGTGTAAGTCCAGGGCCCTGACTGTACAGCCCTTGCTCTGCAAACTGCAGTCCAGGTATCCTCAGGCCCAGGCAACACCACACTCCCACTAGTACATGACCAAAGTGACCAGCTGCCATCCTACAGGGATGGCCCAGGAGCAGCCAGCAGAAGGGCGGGATTCCAACAAGGTTTCCAAGCCTGGCTGCTGGTTTACACATAGCACTGCTCCCACCCCGCCCACGCCTACTTCTACCCCGAGTGCCTTTTCCTTGGCTTCCTTTGTACCGATTGTCTGCACTACATAATTAGTCTATTAGAGCTTGTCCTGGCCTCTCACTGCCTAATTGAATGGCTTATTATTATATCACTGCAGAATGCTATTCTAGTTGACAATGCCGTGTTTGCTAATTGTTTCATGTGCCCTATCCTCACCTCCTAAGCTAGATGACTACTCTCTGTGCAGAGTAGCTCTGTGAATCAGAACCCAGTCACCCTCCATTTAAGTGGTGCTGTGACAGAGAGGCCTGAGCTCCTGGGCTGTGTGAGTTTGCCAAAGGCCCTAACAGTACCCCTGGCACTAGCTGCAGTAGGCGGAAGTGTCTAGTTGTTTGGAGCCAGCTTCTGCCTGGGTTGGGGTGAATATTGATTCTATGGAAGACTCCAGAAATCAATCCCCTTTCTGCCCCTATTAGGAAGAAAATGAGCACTGGAGATGCTAATTGGCTCCTAAAGCCTGGAGAATGAATATCCTTACCGCTCCAGCTACCAGTCCACTCTGGTCATAACTCTTGGAGGCTGCCACGATGGAGGCAATGAGGAGGAAGAAGGTGCCGATTAAATAGTGCAGAAGTTCCTGGGGGGAAACAAAGCACAGCGGTGAGGAGGGAGGTCTGCGCCAGGCTCTGCAGTGGGCATCAGAAGGGATGATCGGAAGGGGAGGAAGGGCACTTCCTCTTCTCCCTCACAATACCCTGGCGGGAGGAGCAGCACAGCTCACAGGCAGCCAGAGGACTAACCAGGAAGAAGCCACATGTCAGAGAAAAGATAGGGGGCAGGCAGGAGGGGAGAGAACACAGAGAAAGGAAGCTTCCCGGGTGAGCTTCCCTGCGAAGGGCTGCTCACTCCTGAGGTCAGTTTGCAGGCAGTGCCTTGACCTTTGGCTAAAGCTACTATAAGCAAATGAGCCTCTTGAACCTTCCAGGGTAGAGAGCAACAGAAACTGCTTTATGGATCTGAACGGAGGAGCAAAGCCCCAGAAGAGACGTGGGCTTTTCTCTCTGCTTCAGAGGAAGCTGCAGGCTCACAGTGTGTGGCTGCCCACAGCATCGCTCCACTCTGTCAGTGGCCCCAGGTGAAGGCTGCAGGGTCACCGGTTCCTGGAACCCCTCGGACTCAGGGTAGGAGCCTGGTGTGCAGCTGGCACTTGTGTGTGAAGTGTCTGTGGGGTGCTGAGGCAGCTGGCTTCCCTAAGTCAGCCCGGTTTGTCCTTCCATGTTTCCTCCTTTTTCCTCCTGATGCATGCATGCCCTGTGCCCAGTCTCTGCCAAACAGTCTCCCGGCAGGTCGGACTCACCGTGGCCCACAGTGTTCATTTCTACCCTTCTTACTCCTTAGGATTAAAATCACATCTTGGCAGGCCCTGGAAGAGGCTGGACCTCAATCACTTGGCAGCTCAGGAAGCTGATACAGCACCTCCCTGCTCCCACTGAACACCAGACCAGAGGAGAAATGGGACTTTGGGCCATTTGCAGCACTGTGAATCCTGAAAGCTCCTTTTTCAGCTATCTTCAATAAGCATTTAGAAATCATACCTCCACGAAATTCTGCCCATTTGAGTAGCAGCTATTCTATTTGGAAAACTTTTTTTTGTTGTACTAGAGATTGAACTCAGGGCCTTCCCACTGTGCTATATCCCCTGCTGTCTTTCATTTGTTATTTTGAGACACTTGTTGCTAAGTCGTGAGTTGCTCACGCTGGACTGGAATTTACAATCCTCCTGGCTCAGCCTCCCAGAGCGCCGGCTTTATAGATGTGCACCGCCACACCTGGCTTATCCCTTCCATTTCAAAGCCGCAGCTCCTGCCTAAACTGTGCAAAATCAGAGACTAGGTTTCTCCTTAGTGCCCCAAAAGGAGCGTTATAAGGAAGATCACAAGGAATTCCTCCAAGATGACTTGAGAGAATCCTAACTGGACTACTTCAACAATACCCAGCTAAAAAGCATGCCTGAGCCTGGGTCTCCACCACGTGCTCCTCAGCCAGGCTCTTTGTTCCTGTCCTCTGGGTTTCTTTTTCTTATTTACCTGTTGTTATCAGCATCAGGGAAACCCAGAAATGTGAAAGGAGTCTTAGAACATATGAGCACAAAGAAGCCTCTTTCAAAATAACACGGCAGGTAATAACGTTAAGTGGGAACGTTAAAGGATCTAACCGAGAGGCAGAGGTTGTCAGATTGGATTAAAAACAGCATCCAGAAGATCTAAGGCCCCTTTTCATCATAAAAGCACACAGTGAAGTCGGCCTAGAAGGGAACTTCCCCCGTCTGATCAGGAGTCTATATCAGCTCACGCCTAATATCGTATGAAGGATGAAAGACGGAGAGCGTCTGCCTTCTGAACAGGGATCAGGAGAAAATCCTGCTTCTGCTCTTCAACACTCAATGTTTGGTCTTGCAATAAAGCAAGACAATGAAATAAAAGCAGCCCAGATTAGTCAGGAAGAAGTAAAATTATCTCTGTTTGAGGATGATTTTCTATATGGAAAGCCCTAAGGAAAACCCTACGGATTCTACCAAAACTCTACTACCAAGTAAAGGAATTCTGTAAGATTCAGGATACGAATCAGAATATAGAAATTAACTGTATTCCTACACACTTGCAATGAGCAATCTGAAAATGAAAGAAAAAAATTTCATTTGAAATAGCATCAAAAAAGAATAAAGTACTCTGAAAACCACAAAATATCCTTGAAAAAAGTGAAAGAAGAACAAATAAATGGAGAAACTCCTGTTCACATCAGGTAATACTGCAAGGAAAGCAGTGGTCCCCAGACCTACATATTCAGGCAATTCCGATTAGAACCCCAACTGATTTCTTTGCAGAAATTAAAAAGCTAATTCTAAAATTCACAAAGAATTGCCATAACTCAGAAGAATCCCAGAAAAAGACAAAAATTGGGAGGGCTCACATTTCCTAATTTTACAACTTAATACAAAGCTATAATAGTCCAGATAGTTGGCTTTGGCACAAATGTCCACACAAAAAACCTTGTATATGAATGTACATAGAAGCATTATTCATAACAGCCCCACAGAGAAAAAAACTTAAACGTCCATCAATGAACGAAAAACAAAATGTTGTATAACCATACAGAGGAATTTTACCTGGTTATAAAAAGGAATGAAAAGCCAGACATGGTGGCACGTGCCTGTAATCCCAGCACTCAGGAGGCTGAGGCAGGAGGGTCATTGTGAGTTTGAGGCCAGCCTGGGCTACAAAGTGAGCTCAAGGCCAGTCTGAACTGCATAGTGAGACCCTGTCTCAGAAAGACAAAAAAAAACCCAGAAGCACTGATACACACCCCACACAGATAAACCACGAAAAAATTCTGTTAAAAAGAATCTGATCCTCACGAAGACTGCATATATGATTCCACTTCCACGAAATGTCCAAAGTAGGAAAATTTTGGAGGTAGAAAGTATATCAGTGGTTACCTATGGCTGGAGGTGACGAAAGTTAGGGAAGCAATGACTAAAGGGGATGACGTGTCTGTCTGAGATGATAAAAGTGTTCTACAAGTAACTGTGGTGACGTGTGCACAACTCTGGAAATACACTACAGCTTTGTGGATCGCAAACTTCCATGGTATGTGAACTGCACATCGATACTGCTTATAAGAAAATATCAGGCTGGGGATGTAGCTCAGCAGCGTAAGTGCCTGCCTGGCAAGCACAAGGTTCAATCCCTGGTACAAAAAAAAAAAAAAGAAAGAAAGAAAGAAAGAAAAGAATACAGTGGGAAGAAAACAAAATAATACAGCTGGAAGAAAAACCCTGGCAACTGTCCATCTGTTTCTTTAGCCCTGGACAGTCCCTTTTAGCCTCCAAACGATGTCCATCAACCCTTGCCACACTAGAAATGCCCATCATTCGTGCCAGCTTTTCCTTCCATTTCCTCCTCCCACTCACATACACAGCCCATTTTGAGAAAATAAGCTTTGAGGCAAGAGCCCCGGTTTCCTTAGCTAGCTGGCAGGACAGGAGTAGCGGGCAGGAAGTGTCAAGCTCATGCCCAGGCTTCTGCCTGGGAAGAGCAGAGCTGCATCCCTTACCGACAGGGGCCAGCTGATGCAGGTGAGCACACGGTAGAAGCGGAAGAGGTGGACCAGGTAAAAGATGAGGATCATTATCAAGTCGCACATGGTGACCACTTCAAAGTAAGTGTAGGCGCTGTAGTCCTTCCACGGGGAGCTCCGCACGCAGATGAAGGCAATCAGCAGAGTGACCTGAGAGGTAAACACGGAGAGGTCAGAGAAACACCTTTTCAAGACGGGCACCTGGGGGACAAACGAAAGAAACAAGAATCCTGGCAGGCCGGAATTGACAAACTGCTGCAGTTCAGGTTATTTCTACACAAACCGGCTGGGAGATGGAAAGAGAGCCATGCCACCTACTCCAAGCTTTGAATCACATGCTGGTTGTGAATGCTGAGTCCTCTCTGAAGTTTGTATGTCGTGCTGGCCGGGTGCTTTTGCAGAGAGGAGCAGGAACATGGAAACACAACAAAGCAGACAAAGCAGAACCATTCCATTTACTTGCTGACTTCCACAGCGGGAGGAGTAGAGGGAAGTGTGATGCTAGACCTGGTGTAACACACTAGGATGAGCTACATGAACGAGGCTGCCAATATTTGTCTGCTTTAGACCTACAAATGGCAATTCACTCATTACAACCTACCAGTTGGCAGGCAGTAGGAAAAAACATTACCCTGTTTAGAGATGTGATATGTGGGATATGTGATCTCCCTGAGGCCTTGCAGAACTCTTGCTAGGAAGCCAAAATCATCCCAGCGTTTATCTGGGAGCAGGTCGGTGATGCCCCACCTATAGCTCCCAAGTAGTATGTGTCAGCTAGGCTGAGTGATGCCATGCTGTCGTCTGGGATTGAGCTTCGAGAAGGAAGCCATGACATCTCAGGGCATGATGATTACACATCAAAACTGAAGATACTGCCCCAGTCTGTGATATGCTGTTGACTCTTCCTACATCTCTGCATAATGCAGAGGTGATTTCAGGCCTCCTACCAAGCCCAGCTCATGGCTCACGTACTTCCCGCCATTCCCACTGTCACTCATCCCTGGGCCACTCCTCTCTTCCCAAATTAATAAAATCTGGGGTGCGTCCTGGGTCGTTCCGGTTAGCCATTGAGCTCCCCTCAGCTACAAATATGTCTTAGTGTCTTTATTCTCACTGTGGATTACACTGGAAGTGGTAGACTGGAATTACTTCTTGGAATTCCAATAACTCTTCCCTGGGTTTACAAAAACAAACTTCACAGGACCTTGACAAGGTCCAGGAACAGCTTTTGCTAGTTCTGCACATGAAATGCACCTCTTCCTTCCTCAGTTTGAGCCCTCAAGCAAAGAGCAATGGATGTGGAATCCTGGCTGAGATGTTGCTTGCTCACCCCAGGGAACCCGGAGAGCTGCCCCAGAAATACTGCTGCATGACTGAATGGGTTCATGTGCAGAATTATGAATTAATAAGCAATCATTGGATAAGTAGGTCAGGTACATCATATTGCAACATATGAATATGATGGGAGAACAGACTTCAAGAGAGAAGATTCCAAGATTTGTATGAAGGCCTTTCAAAAAGGCAAAACCCACCCACTTTACCAAAGCAACAGACCAAACCACAGGTGTTAATTATACAATTTCAGGATCTGTTTTAAAAGCACAGCAAATCTAGGACAAATATTATTTTATATTGCCTCTTTCCTATACGACAGTGATTCTGTGTGTGTGCACACATCCATGGATGATTTGCATCTTACAAGACACTTGGCAATGTCTGGATGCATTTCTGTTTGCCGCTACTGGGGAGAAAGTGTGTTACTAGTATTTAACTGGTAGATGCTAGTGGTTCTGCTAAAAACTCCCAAAATAAAGAAAACCTCTAAACTCCCCAATTAAAGAATTCTTGCCCTCAAACTATTATACTGCTGTTGAAAAATACTGCTATAAAAAATGTCAGCAATGAGAATCAAATCGTAAAATGAATACACTTCCGAAGGGTTAATGATGAAAAGGCTTCTACTTTCTTATTTCTAGCACTCTGTGAAGGTCCTCAGTACAGTAATAGGGTAAAACAGGAAACGAGACTCTTGGCTAAAAGCTTTGGAGTGGGCCTGAGGGGTGCCCTGTGTAACAGATGAAAACAGCAAAGTGTGATCCTGACGCAAGGGACTTAGACATTTGCGTATTCTCCTTTGCTAATGAGCCATGGGAGTGGCCGCACCTTTTCAGTTCCTCTGCAGGCAGCCAGCCAGCCATGGTAACACACTGACTCACACCTGGAGCACTTTGCCTCCCTCAAGAGTGTGCATGAGCCCCATTTCCAGGCCTCCTCCATTCAGTGAGGTCTGTGGGTCTCTCCAGTCCTCCAAGGATACCCTTGTGCTCTGGGGTATCTTTTTTCCAGGCCTGTCTTAAAGCAGATAATTTGGGATTATGCTCTATGATGCCTAAATTGAAAGGCAATTTTGTACCTAATTTCATGCAAAAATTAAAACAAATTGTTGTAATTTTTCCTGAAAGACAGAGCGGGCTCGCTCTTCACAGTGACTCAGGGATATGGAGTGTTGCTCCTCCGGGCATCCAGGGCTGAATACTGTGCAGCAGGGAATACTCACTGTCACAGACCCTCTCTCAGCTCTCAGGGACTCCTGCTTAGGACTAAGCCTTCCTGAATTCTGTCCACTTGGCCAAAGGCCACTCACCACACGGTGTGTGCTTAGGCATGCTCCTGAAAGCTTCCTTTTTACAAGGACTCACACTAGCGTTAAGCAGTTAGATTTTTGTGCACACATGCATGTATAGACACACACACACACACACTCACACACACACTTGCACACATAATGACTGATACCAAATTTTTCAGCAATTCTGAGGCCAGTAGCAACTTCTGTAAATTCTGGGGATCCTGAGTCATTCAGATTAACAGTCAAGAAGCAACAACTGGAAGGACAAAGCAGAAGAGAAAACAAAAACAAAACAAGAAACTGAAGAAAAAGAAAAGGCCTGGGGCGTTCACATCCCCTCCTCCTACTCAGCCCTCAAACCTCCCGTTCCCAGTTAGAGAAGGGAAGCCAAGCCAGGCCCTGTGGAGCATGCCTGGAAATTCAGCACTCTGGGAGGCTTAGGCAGGAAGGCTGCAAGTTTATGTCCTGCCTGGGGACTTTAGTGAGACTCTGTCTCAAAAATCAAAAAGGTCAAAGGATGTAGATCAGTGTGAAGACCCTAGATTCAATCCCTAGTGCTGGAGAAAAACACAAATAAATACAAGTAAACCCATAAGCCTGCTTGAATTGACAGACACGAGCTAAGGCAGCTGTGCAGGATGGGGAGGCCGGCTGGCCGTCTGGAGGACAGGGGTGCTTCTGATCGAGAAACGTGACATGATGCTTCCAAAGGACTAGCTTGTTCCTTCAGGTCCCATCCAGCTCCCCTCACACACTATTGTTTTTTTATACTCAACTATCCAGGAAGCTGAAAATGAAAGATCTAACACAGAAGCCCAGGGATTTAAAGGGGAAGCAACAAGAGTCTTCAACCCAACGCAAAGATCCCCCCACTGGCTGTGACACTGTGGAGTGACTGGATTCACCTGAGATTAGAGACCTCACCCTTCCTGAAGCCACAGCCTCCCTGACTCCACTCCATCCGAATCTTCACTAGAAGTGAGTCTTCAGTAAAGGGAGTGTGGGCTTCAGTTTCATAGGAGATGAAGCAAGCTGAAATGCCCCAAGTGTGCCCTGAGGTCCACTCTCAAGGATACTCGCAGCCAGGTGGTCATGTGTTTGCCCAGGTTCTCAGTTGGGTGAGGGTCTCTCCAGGAAGAAATGAACTCATCTTTCACTGATGAATTTTTAGCACAGGCCCAGTTTTTCACCCATACAAATAATCCTGCAAGGAATTGCACATACTTGCTTGCATAATATATTTCTCAGTGATTTCTATAAGTGAAATTACTGACTGAAAGCATATGCACATTTAACATTGTGTTGTTGCCAAAATGTTATCCAAAAACCACTTGCATTTCCCTACACAGGCAAGGTTGCCAACACAGATTATCGGTATCATTAGTATTTAAAAAGACCAGAAATATCTTCTTGTTTTGTTTTCATTTCCCCAATCACTAGTAGGATGGATGTCTTTTCATGTTTATTGCTTACTGCCTGCTTAGGGTCTCAGCCTATTCTCCTACTGCTTATATTTTTATTTTGAATTTGATGAACTCTATTCTATTAGCTTATTATTATCTGTCAGATAAGTATATTCTCTTCATTTTTCATTTTCCTTTATTTTTAGTCTTTCAACTATGTTGAATTTTTATACATGCAGGTCTATACATCAATTTTTAAATATCTTCTGGCTTTATTTCCTGTTCTCCACCCAAAATTATTTATTTATTTATTTATTTATTTATTTAGTCTTTTTGAGACAGGGTCTCACTATGCAGTTCAGGCTGGTCTTGGGCTCACTTTGTAGCTCAGGCTGGTCTGGAACTTGCAAAGATCCTCTTGCCTCAGCCTCCCAAGTGCTGGGATTACAGGAGTGTGCCACCATGTCCAGCTCCAAAATTATTTTTTGAAAGTGCTCTAAATTAACAAGAAATATTTAGTTTCTTTAAAAATATACATTGCCCTCAGTATCCATGATGGCTTGGTTCCAGGGTCCCATCCCCTCACACATCACATTCTGAGGGTGCTCAAGTACTTCACACAGAATGGTTTGGTATTTGCATATAACCTGCACACATCCTCCTGTATCCTTTAAATCACCTCTAGATGAAGTACCTAATACAACATAAATGCTACCTTCTAGTCAATACACTGTACTGTTTAGTGAATAATGATAAGAAAGTTTATATGTGCTTGGTACAGATACACTTTTTTCCCAAGCATTTTCAATCCATTATTGGTTGACTCCATGGACATGGAACCGCAGACAGGGTGGCCCACTGTATATAACTTTTAGCTCTTCAAGCATTCAGAATGTACTTTGCATGACCTAGGGCACATGATAGGGGTCTAACTTAATCCAGCTGGTCAGTTGCTTGTCCCCACACTGTTTATTGCACAGGGTATCCTTTTCCTATGGTTTGAAACATTTCTAACAATCCACTGTCCATTGAGCAATCATCATTCTAACTTTATTTATTAATTTATTTATTTTTATCAGTACCAGGGATCGAACTCACAACCCCATGCTTGCAAGGCAGGCACTTATGCCACTGAGCTAAATCCCCAGCCCATCATTCTAACTTTAAAACACCCAAAAGTCCTAAAATGTACAAACATGTAGCCAGTATAGTTTCCATACTCTCCAATCAGGTCAACATCTTTTAATGATGCCCAGAGGAACTCTAAATTCTGATTCCAGCCACCCTGCTTCTCCAAATGCTGCTCCTCAGAAAGGAACCTGATCATCTTTTAGGGCATCTTTGCCACCCATACAGTTCCCATGTGCCTGGCAGCTATGAAGGGATGAATTTGGAGATACCTATCTGAGCACCGTTAGGATGGCAGAACGTCCTCAGCGGCTCTCTGTACCCTGCCCCCCAGTCTGACATTCAGACTCTGCAGGTAGAACATGCAGGTGAGGGTCTGATGGAAGGAGCACTTCCAGATGCTTAGCCTGTGATGGAACCAGAACATTCTGTTTGCAACTCAGGCTGACACATTCCCCTTGTCTCCAACCAACCTCCCATAACAGACAGCCTAGGACAGTTTGTGCAATAACCATGTCACTT
Source organism: Hydrochoerus hydrochaeris (assembly GCA_004027455.1). Taxonomy (NCBI): domain Eukaryota; kingdom Metazoa; phylum Chordata; class Mammalia; order Rodentia; family Hydrochaeridae; genus Hydrochoerus; species Hydrochoerus hydrochaeris. The sequence goes on from PVLA01005636.1 coordinate 136,207, forward strand.
GCATCACAGCTGTAGCTCAGCAGCAAAGTTCATCAGGAACACATTGAGGAAGACTGGGCTGGAAAGCGCTGCTTATCAAAAATGTCATCACAACATAAGTGGCAAGAAACCCCACTACATTTATTATGTGACAGCTCTGGTGTTTTAGAACCTAGGTTGAACTAAAGGCAAATCAGAAGTCTTTGTTTGAAACCAGCAATGGTTTCTCTCTAGCTTACTGCCCTCTCAGTATGTGAGCCAATTTCCCAGACTCCTTAGTGGGTGACTGAATTTCAAGACAATGAAAAAAAGTATCCTCTGCTCCTTGCTCCTGCCGTACTGTGGGAATTCTTCATGCAGGCAGAGTGAAGCAACAGGGCTGTGAAGTCACCTCCCCAGGGAGACTCCCAGAGGAGTGGGTCATCAGAGGCCCAAGGCAATGTGGAGATGCCACAGAGAACCTCAAAGAGACGGACATCTGCTCGCTGTCAGCGAGGCCCCTGTGATGACACGTAGAGCAAATGCAGTCACGAGCGCAGATGTCAGCCTACCACGCACCAAGCTCTGCATTACTGTCCACTCTAACCCTGCAAGAAACCATGAGGTAGGACCTGTTACTCACTGAGGCTCATAGACATGATGTGGATTGGCACCAAGCACACATTACTGTGTTGGGAGCTGGGGTTGGGGCCCAGACAGTCTGGATCAAGCAGCCTCTCTTAAACACTGCACCTCTTGTTACCATGACAATGGTGGCCCCTGCCTGGAAGCTGTCTCCAGCATGGACTTGGCTACCTGATGTATGTCAGCAAAAGGAAACAGGACAGAGTGAATGGACAAGGACGGTCACATGGAGATCAGAGGGGTGAAGGAGGAAGTAGTCAAGGCAGGGCAGGCAGGAGTTGCCGAGACCCAGGGAGCGATCCGGGGTCCCGGGAGGTAGAGTCAGGAAGAGCAGCAGCAGCACTGGGTTCTGCACACCTGTGAAGCTCTGGGCAGCTTGGTGTTGGCTCACTGAATCCTTACACACCACACATGGCCACACAGCCCCGGTCCCAATTCACAGCTCTGAGGAAAATGGGAGCCAGGGGTGGCCCCCTTGCCCAAAGCAGCTCACATAGATAGCAGGTGGGACCGAGAAACAGATCCAGGTCTAGCTGACCCCAAGACTCTGCAGGGTGAGTGCCTTCCTAGGGATGCGCCAGAGGCTGCTTTATATACTACTGCCCAGTGGCCCGGGCTCTCACCAAGAAGAAGCATCTCCTCCAGTCAGCAGCCACAGGAGCACAGCCAGCTGTGACTGAAGGGAGCATGGGGAACCAGACCTAAACCCATCACACCCTCTAAAGCTTCACATTCAGTAACTTTCTCAATCTGTGCTCCATGAAAACAAAACTGCGCCACCACTCTGTAGCTGGTTTCAGGGATGCCAGCAGAGCGGTGGCATCAAGGTGAAGGGACTGCAGAGCTTAAGAGGCAGTGGAGAGGGACGAAAGGGTCAGGGCCCAAGAAAGGGCTGCAAGGGTGTGGCCAGAGGGTCATGTCCAGTCCCACAGCCAAACACTTCTCACTTCCCACATGGAGCTCCTTCTCCGCAGGGTCTCTTATGGTCACTGATGTCCCCTGGGCTGCCCCTGACTGGATGCTCCACGAGTGACAGCTACTACCTTGAAGTACTCAGTATTTAGTACTTATAGCCCACTTTGATTTCTAACTAGATTCATCACCGCAACAGTCCTGGGAGGAAATACTATTGTCATTTGCCTTTTATGAGGAAACCAAGGCACTGAGAGGTTAAGTAATGCGCCCATGGTCACACAGCCAGGACTAGACCCCGGCTCACTCCTGCAAGGCTGTTCTGCTTGTGTATCTGTTTCTCCCCAGCTCCTCCCCCAGCTCTGGCCTCTGTTTTCAGCGTGGACTTAAAGGCTGACCTGTCCTGTCCAGGAAGGAACACTGAACAGTCCTGGGCCTCTGAAGGTAGCAAGGAAGCCTAGAGCTTAACCCTGCCTCAGACTCAGAAAGAGGGGCCTCTTGAGAACACTTTTCATGACTAGCAGCCTGCTTTTAAAAAGTGTTAGTCTAATTATCCAATCAATACTTGTTTATTATAAAAACTAATTTATGCAAATACATCTGCAAATAAAAATTATTCATAATGCTGCTTCTCAGCAGTACTTGGGACACTTTTCTACATATTGCGTTTTAAGCTCATATGCATTATTTATCCTTCTCAAACATTGGATCGGACTATACATATAGTTTTATGTTCTCCTTTTCAAAAAGACACTTTTCGGGGCCGGGGATTTAGCTCAGTGGTGCAGCACCTGGGGGCAAGTGTGAGGTCCTGAGTTTGATTCCCAGTACTCCTACCCAAAAAAAGACATTTACCCTTTGCAGAGGTCATGCTGTCACTCACTCTGCTTCTGACCCTTTATTACTGCCTAGCAAAATGTGTATTTTATGCATCTATTGGTTTATTGTCACTTCCTGAATACAAGTGACATTCAGATGGGGGCTTTACTCTGTTTTGTTCACTGTTATTTTCCCAGTGCAAAGATTCTTGAAGAGTATTTGGGCTTTTTGTTGAATAAATGAATAAACGGATGAGTGAATGAATGCAATTGTATATCCTTTTTCTGAAGGCCTTTTTGTCCAGGCTCTGAGCTGGGTCCCATTCTGGCTCATTCCCCACTTCCTGTCTAGTGGAGGGCCAGGTCCTGAGGCAGATGCTCCCTTTAAACCATGGCGGAGACCACTCTGCCTCCTGAAACAAGCAGGGCCTTCTCACCCAGAGCAAGAGGTCAGCAGGAAAGCCGTGTGACATACACACTGACACATTCAGGCGCAGATTAGGCCAGAGCGATGTTTTAGTCTGAGAAAAGTCCTGTGCAGTTTGATCTTGTTGTGCTCACATGGCAAGGTCCACAGCCAACCACAGCATCCCAGGGCGCCCCACACAGAAGGCCTTCAGTAACACAGAAAGCTAAATCTGGGGTTCAACTGAATTATCAACGGCACCGTGTCAAAAGGCCAGCAGGCGGAGTGCAGGCTCTTCCGTAATCATTTCCTTAGACTCTGTGGGTGACTGCAGGGCTGGGGTGCACAAGGAGAGGCCCCTCTGGAGCAGGTACCACCGTGATGAGAAGAGAGGCATGCACGCTGCAATGTTTGTAGATGAGATAAAGCGCAGCAGGGGATCTGTGTCACCACACCACGACTGGAAATGGGTACGAGGGGTTTTGGGAGGTGACAGAAATGTTCTAAAACTGGATTATAATGATGGTTGCACCATTGTTAATTGACTAAAAATCACTGCATTGCACACTTAAAAAGATATGATGTTAAATATATCTCAGTCAAACCGTTAAAATAATACAGCAGGAGGAAATAGTTAAACAAGGATTGGGCTTGTGTTGGTGACTGCTGCCCCAGGTGACAGGTCAGGAGAGGTCACTGTCACAGTCCACTACCTTTTGTCTATATTTGGAAATTTTCACTAAAAAACTTTTAAAAATTATATGAACTAATAGGCTCAGAGAGAGAACAGAGGGGAGGGGAAATGAATTGATATTCAGTCATTGGTCTTCTCACAAGGACAGGAGAGGAAGTTAGGAAATTGTCCTTTTTATTTTTAAAACTGACAGGGATATTCCATTGAATGAGCATATCCAGCCATGTTACAGGTAGGAGAGGACTTCGCTGAAGAGTAGATAACACATTTCCAATTCCTCTGATAAACTGAATGAAAGTTCACTAGTTCATATTTTGACCACAATCAGGCTAAGAAACAAAGTTCTTCATTTACAGAAATACCCAGCAAACATCACGGCTCCCGCAGAGAGTGGGAAACATATCCGACGCAGTCAGCAAACCCTGACTGATGCCTGGATAGAACCAGGTGGGGCACAGGTGGACCTATGGGCAGCTTTTGTCTGCAGCTTCCTGCAGTTAGCTCTCAGGGGCAAGGTGGGCTGACACACTTGCAGAGTCTCTGCAAAGAACAGAAGGGACACCTCAGAGCAATGAAGAGCATCCGAGAGCAGGATCGACTTGCAGAACTGCTGAGTGGCTCGCACCAGCTTGGCAGCCTGTGGAGATCATCTCCAAGGGCCTGAGATGTCTGCAGCTATGTCTACCATGGTGTACATCTACAAGGCAAGTAAAGAGGCTACGGAGCAGAAAAGGAGAGAAAGGCTGAGCCTGACTCTTTGGAGCCCAAACCCAAGGCAGCTTCGTCCTCTGAAGAGTAGCTGCCCCTCAACCTTCAGCCCTCCTGTTTAAACTGGCCCTGCCCAACCTCACACCTTTACTTTCTGTTCTCTGGAGGCTTCGCAGCCACCACTTACACCCTTTCCCAACAGTTAATGAAAAAAAAATTCCCTTTCTCTCTCTACCTCTCTCTTTCCTCTCCCTGCCTGCCTTTCTTTCTTCCTCCCTCCTTCGATTGCCTTTCTTTCTGCAGCACCTTTACCTAGATGGTACAGAGGCAGGTGTTCCTGGGTGACTGGGCTCTGAGGCTGCAGGGAGCAAGCATGGGCCACCTCAAATGGTAGAGTTTATTGTAAAGGGCACAGGGAACCCCTGTGCACCTGGGGGAGGGTGGTGGCATTCCTCACAACCCAAGGGTCAGCCCACGATGGACCTCCTCCTCTTTCTCTGCAGGTGCACCAGGAAGCAGCTCCAACTCCCTTTCTGATGCTTACTTGGACTTTCCCAGGCACAACCCAAACTGAAGTGGACAGCTGGTCATCTCCATCCTTTACTTCCATTTCTCCTGGATGGACTCCTGCTTCTACACCAGGTGTCCAACAGACCTCTCATGATGTTCTCTACCTGCATTGTCCAATACGGTAGCCAGCGACCACCAGTAACTAGAGAGCACTGGAAATGCTGGTGTGATCAAGGAGCTCAATGCTTAATTTAATTTTAATCAAATTAAATTTAAACAGCCACAATTGGCTAGTGGCTAGGTATTAGAGCCTCGAGATCCCCCACGAAGCACTCTGTGCTCCTGCTCCCTGGGCTGAGGAGTCATCCTCTCTTACCCTTTTCTACCAGCTGCTCCATCTCCTTCCTGCTGTGCACAAGGGGAAACCTCCCTGCAGAGCCAAACATAGTGCAGGACTCTTCGGGTTTCCCAAATAACCACTCTGAAAGAACTCACCCCATGTTGGTTCTAGTCAGTTGACCAGACCACTGTCCCACTGTGGGTTAAATATGGGGGTTCCAGCAATAGCTGTTCATAGTGGCTTCTCACTGAGACTGGCCAGGAAATGGTTGTTTCAGATGTGTCCTCAGGTTTTTTCTACACTGCGGC